>CM019753.1:30998996-31238996 GCA_009761765.1 Phenacoccus solenopsis
AAAAAAAACTGTAAATAGAAAAGTAAAAAGAACGGAAACTAAAGGAAATTCACTGGTTAAAGTTGGAATTGGTATAATATAACAAACAACATAAGTACAGGAAAATGGTTGATTTATCAACCATTGTAATTATTAGGTTAATCCGTTAAAGCCATCGAACGGCAGCATTTACCAGTAATTCACGAGAGATGAGAAAAGAGGGCTATACACGTACGGAGAGTACAGCATTCGTGGACGAGTAGCGTGAGGTAGAGTAGATACGATGCCACCATTAAGGTGCAGCACAACCTGACAGTTTAACTCACTATAATACCAACTTCAGCCGTCTCCATAACGTTATTGGTTTCTACTAAATTTTCTTTCGACATTGTCTCTTTTTTTTGATAATTTGGAATAATTCGGAGTGATAGTTACGAATGTTGTGTTTTTTAATCTTACTTACGTTTAATCAGCACGCCAAGTATAATTTTTAGCGGCTCTATATTGTTGAAAATTGGTTTGGGTTCGAATGTAAAAACGACAATGATTTGTGTAAGGGAAGGCAGATTTGATTCTTTGAATTAAAGTCGAACGAATCTTCTGATGATAATCTAGATGGTGTCATATGAGTCCAGTCAAATTTCCGGATTCTTTTTCTTCGGAACACTTCGGGAAATAGTTGGAACCTTTCGTATGACTTGGTTTTTTGTCGATAAGCATGTAATAAGTTATAAATCGTGAATTCGTCGTATGTTTTCTTATTATTGGTATACTGCTTTAACTATGTTTTTTTGTGGTCATTGCAACGCCACTATCACACTAAAAAAAAATTTAAAGCGTCATCTCTTCAATGTTTACATTCGTTCACCGATAATTGAGAAAAAAGGTCTCGTTGGTACACTCGCCTCAACCCGATTACCCTTTATGTAAACATGTAAAACATGTGTTCTAAAAATTATTTTCAAAATCCTTTTCTTTGATCCATCTTAGCTGATGTCCTGCTTTCTACTAACAGTTTGACATTCATGTGGAATGGGTATGTGACGTAACGACTGCATCTTATGGTAGATATAAACATTTTTTTCGCAAAATTTGCATTTGGTATGTTCTGAGGACTCTCTGACAACTTTTTACAGTCTATCTGGTGACTTTTCATGATCCTAATGACTTCTGCTAACATCGCAAAACGTTTTATTGAATTCCTGCCGTGTACGAGCCGAAAAAAACTATGTTGGTGCGGAGCAAATAGTTCTCTAGTGCGTCTTGTCATTATTTCCATTTCGAAAAAGTGTGAAAACTTAATATACTTCTGAAAGATGGAATGCTCTCGTAAGCGCATATTTGCCGTATCGCAAAGATGAACAGATTCCATACATCGTGTTGTGTGATTTCAATTAAACTTGAAATGTATCGGAGTAATTTCGTCGTTGTCCTTCGTTGCGAACAATAAATTACCAAATAATCTTTTATAGAATGATTTATTATTCGTAAATTTGAAATTGAAGTGAGTCTCCAGAACTTTGATTTGTGAATCTCTCTTCACTTCCGAAGTGATAATATACAGAAAACTGTTTGATGTGCGTTGAAGGGACTTATATTTTTGAGTGAATTACGGTTCACAGTCTTCGTAAATTGTATAGGTAGCAATTAATATTTCGGCAGTTTATGTACTTGTAGCTCTTTGTGCTGTTTCATGAGTAATATCGCCTTCTTAATATATTAATTAATAATTTAACAGATTAAATAAAATAAAATATAAATAAATTTTTAAAAATAATTTTAAATTATTATAACAAATTAGATTTAATATTGTCTTTACATGGAGTATCATTTAATGTATGAATCACATCACGAAGATAAATTGCTCAACTTTTGTGATTATAATCTGGCGACTGTTTCTCCGAATGTACATTTTTATTTTAAAATACCGAGATATTTTCCAGTTTCCCGCATGGTTCGTTCAACGGGATTACTTTAGGGATGGTAAGGTGTGGTATGTAATTCCTTAAGGCTGAAGTCCATGCACATTTTCTTCCAATGGACTGCCCGAAACTGAGGACCATTATCACTTAATACTGATCCTAAAGTTTTATTCAACTGACCTAACTCCTCCTGACCAGTTTGAGTTTTGCATTACAATTTTGTGAAGTTGCCGACTTCAACACATATCCCCAAATATAACCTGAAAAGAGGTCCCAAAAAACTAACACTACTGTTATCCTCCATTTTTACTCGGGAAGTGGTCCAAACAGATCTACTGCAACTTTGTCCCCAAAGGTTTTGGCTTGAATTTTCGTAAATTCCGAAGTAATTTTTTCATTATTAATTTTGTTATATTTACAATCGAAACATCCGCGTACATATCGTTTGACCTCCTCCCCCATCCCTTTCCAATAGAAAAATCGCTTTAAAATGACCATAGTCTTAGTTGCTGCGGGATGATTAAAGAACTCACGAATATAGTTAATTAGATCGGTTGTCACCAAAAATGGAGCAACTGGCAAGGTATAATCATCGATCTTTTTCGTCAACACACCATTTTCATCCAAAGCAAAATCATTATTATATGAGGAGTTTTCCTACACATAAATATTTATAAAACTTCCCTATGTGCTAAAGAGATCTTTCTGTATCAAAAATGATTGTACCCTTTGCCGCAGTTGTACTCTTGTGCATAAAATTATTTGTTGTATGCGTGCCTGTAAGGTGCAGAATTCCTGTACTGAAGATTTTTGAAAAATTCAGGACCTCCCTACCGATGCTATGTAAACATAGGCGTATGTGTGGGTGTTTTTTGTCCTTGTTTTGTAAGGATTGAATTTACGATTTTCTCTCTCATTCTACCTCTTACCTCTACTTCTTCAAATATCATGAACTAACGTGAAGTTACGATACGCGCCTGCATTTATTTTAATATTGTAAAATGCGTGGTTATATTTAATTTTGAACTTCTTTTTTGTATGATATCTTGAAAAATTTCATAAAACTGAGACCCTTGAAATTCTACAGCTGGTGGTGTGCGTACTTTGGTATCCGAGTAAGGTAGCATCGCTGCCTACAGGTTAACCGCATGTTTGCATCGCATGCATCGTATTGCATGACTCGCTTCGTTTATTCTCTTATTTAATTAACCTGACACCAGATAGGTCAATGGAATAGCCATTATCACTGTCTTTGTCCTCTGAACGGTTTTTTTCCTTACGCGTTATTTTTTTTTCGCGCAGTCGTGTAATTCTCGTGTTTATAATTGGTTTCAATGTGGAGGCTGGATTTGCGGAATTTTTCACGAAGTAATCATGTGTTATGAGAAAATGTAGGCGACCGTCCGGCAGAAGGCGAATCGTGGCGCATGTTGTCGTGATCGTCGTCGAATTTTAACCGTTTACAGGACTCGCTATAATGCCAAGTATATCGACGCACGGGTCGTGGCGTTGACAAAGTATCATCGGACTTGAACGTGGTTTATTTCGTGGTATCGTAAAAACACCGCGTTCGCGGTTCGCCATCGGTTACTCGAGTCGTTAAAGTTGGAGAAAATATACAATCGTCGTAAACCTGGTAATTGGGTAATTATTTAGGCGGAATTTATTAAACGATGGTAATAGCACGTTTCTCTATTATGGCTATGGCTGTTGGTACGAATGTGACTTAATTGTGGCGCAGGGTTACGCGATTTTACGATGGGAAATCCTATAGCAACGAAAAAAGGGAATCTACAGGTAGCAGTTTTTTGTACGGAGTTTCTGGATTTCGGTTAATTTGTGTTGATTTTCTGTTTATTTGTCAATCTTTTAAATTCTATTGCAATAAAATGTCATTGAGGAAAAAGATTCTAATTGTTGAGCACCTTAATTAAAGCCATAACGCATGTTGTGCATGTAAGACTGGTCAGAAACTTTCTCGAGTATGTTACCTCAGAAGATTAAATTATTTGGTTATAGAAGAGGCACGTATTATAGAAAACATATTAACATCTATATTTTCCAATTATTGACTTATCATCGATACTATCGCACGTCTCGCTTACCAAACCAAGTTAGCCAACTTCCTGGAACGCTTTCAACGTGAACGAAAATTAAAGATGCTGTGGGATAGCGACGTAAGAATCTTTCTACTATGTATGTAAATGGCGATAGTCGATTAAAAAATCGCCGGGAGCTGGACGAACAAAAGAAAAGGGGAAAATGTATTGATGATTTTTCGCGTTTAAAGTACATCATTAAGATACGAGCTGGTAATGTCTATGGCGGTCGTATACGTTGTTCTGGCGTTGCGCGGCGTAATAACGGGTACACGTATGACTTTATTAGCCGCTTGAGGAGAGGTCGTAAGCGGGCGCTGAGTGAACGTTATACGGCGGCATTTATTTTCAAATTTAATGAGACGGTGGACTTATTTTTCGTGGTATTAAGTAACGTTAAACAGCTTAATTTACTATACGGTGTATGGCAATAAGCACGTAATATCGGTAGAACGATGATTCGGCGCGGTGACGTGGAAACGAGGTGTCTAGACCTCATTCGATGACGTCGTTTGTCTTAGTCTTTTCTTGACGTTTCTTTCGCCTCATCTGACAAGTATATTACTCATTTCGAATTGCTTTTTGCGCCGTGCGCCGCGTCTCCTATACTCCGCAGCGTTAGGCTATCCGAAAATATTTTCCAACGTCCGTCAATTCGTCGACGAATTATTAATTACCGGGTTCTCGAGCTTAATGCGTTGGCATCACTTGTGGGACTCGATGAGTATGAATTTTAGCGGCTAAATTACATTCCGTATCGGGCCACTGCAGAGGTACGTGCCTGCATCACCGACTCAAAAGACGGAATGAAATTTGAATCGTATGTCGATGTCGTCGAATACATGTTGGATTTCTTGCGTTAATTACACAGTTGTCAAATGGTAGCTGCGGCTAACGAGACTTCGCCGTGTTTGGACGTTAGTTCGCATTTTTTTTTCCTGTATTTAATATGTTGAAATGGTATACGTTGTCGTGTAATTAGATAAAAAGAATTACTACGGATGGTTGCGTGGCTACAATGCAATACAAAATAATCAAGAAAATTATCTGTGATTTAATTCGTTGTATTATAATATTAATGGTCGGTTACATTTTATCGAGTTCGTTTCGCTATCGTTTATTTGCTTTGGACTTGAATTGTTTAACTTTTGTTGTTGTTTTTTTTCTTGTTGGGATATTTTTTCCCTGTATACTGTTGGACGAACGAAGAGAATGAAAAAAAAAGGAAGAGTAGAAGAATGTTAAATAGATGCGTTATCACATTTTGAAAAGTTTGTAATAAACTTCAATCGAAAGAACAACCCTATAAAATTTAATTGGCTATGGAACTGACAAAACTCGTTTAACAGGTATAATAATATTCCCGGCCGTGCAATGTACGCAGCTACAATATAATACTACATATTACATGTTCTGTACTGGATACTATAATGCTACAAACTACAATACAAATGACTTACGGTCGTACGCGTTCACTTCATACGGACGAAGGCTCGGATATGAATTTAAAACGGATTTTTTGCATCTTTATGCGATAATATACGCCACCAAGATGCACTTTTTCAAGTGATTTTTCCTCTTTGCATTATTTAAGGAGTAATGGGTAATGCATATTTTCATATGCTATTCTCATGAGGTGATTGGTCAAAAAATAGTCGTAAATTTAAAAGAAAGAAAAATGTAAGCAGCCATGCCACATTATTGGAGCTGAGTTTTTAATAGGGGCATATTCAAACGCGCAGATAATGCTATTAATCTCTTCACACCCTTATCGCATACATTTTATGTACTTAATTATGATAACTTGGCTTATTTTTATTTTTCTGCGTATGAAATCGCCAATGTACCAATTTTCGTACCTAGATAAGGAAGTGGAGAACCACGTCGGACCCGTAGCTGGGTACCCAATTATCCTACCTTGGTCTAATAATTTGGATTAACATGGTAAGAGTCATTAGTGTAGGTTCTCTTAGGCGAATGTAACTACCATTCACTAAACTGTATAGGTCACATATCAAGCACCCGGTACACAGCTCTAGGTGGTAGTGGTGGATTAAGCTTGCTTTGAAGGCAGATACAAAGTGCGGATATGGCCAAAGATAGTGATAGGCCCTGAAACCCACAAGCGGAGAGTTTAATGATCACTAAAAAGGATGAAGTTGCGCAGCCAAACTCCCAGTTAGAAGAGGCCGACATGGGCTGGTGTTTCCACGTGTTGTACTACCCTATGGTAGATACAAGCTGAGGTGCAATAGAGGCCAATGTATTATAAGTAAGGTCGAAAGTAATTCTCAGACATTCAGTGTAGCATCATAAGGATGAAATTTTAAAGGAGAGAGATGCCCCCTTATTAAGTTCCTTACTTGTACCCGGTACCTACGCTGGTAATCCTTATTTATTCATTTCATTACAAGCTGAATGTGGTAACTCTTACTATAGTAAGTAATGTGTCTATGCTCATTAAATGATCTGTTTGAGATTCTTCAAACGTTCCTCAAATTTCACCAATCATTTCAAGTCATTCTCGATTAAACTTGAAAAATCATAATTTATTATTTCAGTCCTGAACTGAGTTTATGTACGAAATTTCACCTTTATAGATACATCTGGTGAGGAGATCAGAGGATTTACTGAGGAGATGTGGATGTGGAAAACTTGAAAAATTTTATGACTCAAAAGCACAAAACTTTATTATAAACTTTTGTCCTCCAAATTCACTAAGGAAGCTAAAATTAGAATCCATTGGTGTCCTTACATGAAATAATAGTAGAAAATGTCGAGGATTTGAGGCGTTCTCTGGTCTCTACCTCACTCAAAATTTGACTGAAACGTAGTTTTGAGTCGAATCAGTATCTAAATAAATTACTACTGCAAGGCATTTATTCACATGAATAGACTAAGAGCATTGAGCAAATTTTGGGAGATTTTCACGCATTTTATTCGCTGTATGAATATTCTGAAATGTAAAAGTATGGTAAATCTCCTTCCTCGATCTTTCCGTCTCCAATTAGGTGAGCTTATTAAAACTATTCTATGAAAAAAAAAATTAGCATAAAAGAATGAAAAAATACTAAAAAAAAGTGCCTCGCCTGAAAAAAACTTGGTCATCAGCGATTTAAAACAAGAAAAATTGGAGTTATAGATTTTTTGGCAACATTTATTAATTTTATGAAAGTTTTGTGACTAAAGGCTGGTTTATGCTAGACAGAACGCATATACCTGAGTTTATATTGCGCATTAGGTAACGTTACACAAACATATAAGACATAAGAGTTGACTCAATTTCAACATTCATGTCTTATGCAAAAGTGTGGTCTACTGGTCTTATCATTTATGGCGTGATTTTTATGTTTTTGGATGAACTACAGTTTAGTAACAGTAAAAAATGTTTTCATCATTTTTTTCACTTTTCAATACTTATCAATTATTATCAGTTACCTTATGTTGAGCTAACGTCTTGTGTCTAATGTCCACCATTGTACTTATTCTAAGTTGTACTTCTTATGTTTAAGTCTGTGCGTTATGTGTAATGCTTATGTCCAATATAAACTCGCTGTTACTTGAAATCTGAACCGCTCAGACCTGTTACACTAAATCTAAACCCCCTAAAAGATAACGTGATTACCCATACGCCATAAAAATAAAAAAAACAAACAAAACAAACAAGAACTCAACTTGAGAATTAATTCAGCCAAAATAAGTAGAATGTAAGGTTGAACTTGGTGGACTGTTCATTGAGTGACTACCATACTCATATTAAGCAATTCACTCACCTGTAGTCTTGTACCATATGCTTTTGCATTCAGCGACACCAGCTTAAAAGGGTTGAAGCGTTGAAATTAGCAGGATGCTTTTTGTAAGGATTGTTTAGAGGACTGACATGGATGACGTTTAGCCATACAAGGCATCGGATTTAAGGTTTTATCGGCACCCTTGCTATCTCCATACAAAGAAAGGACGTCGGCATAGGTACACTACAGTAGCAAATTTATAAAGCTGATAGGACCGCCGCCGTACGCCATACAGCGATATATCGGAGTTTTGCGCAATCGAGTAACTCTACAGCGTGTCATATTTCACGGTGGATGATGAGGTCGCGGCTAATCATTTCACGCAGTTTGTGAAGCACAATGCATGGCTGCCCTATAACTGTCAGATTTACCCTAACGAGCGTCGGTCCGCCTGAGGGCAGATTTTCGATGCGAATTAGTTCGCCATCTGCGACATTACGCGGATACGATTTTTTAATAGCCTTGAGCACCGTCCAAGGCTGCTCGTAACGAGTGATCAAAGCGATAGCATCGTTCAAGTTCGATTTTAATTTCGCTAATCAGTTGTCTGTAATGTTACACCTGTTTATGACGGCGCAAAAGTGATCGGTGAAAGTTTCCGAAGACGAATGTATTTAACGAAACAGACTCAAGTGGTAGGTATTTGTTTTATGTAAATGATTCGAGTCGCGTACAAATTATCAGTGAGTATGGTTATGGTAATATGAGCGCTTCTTATAGATCGTTATTCAATTCACGAGTCATATTGCGAGCCTAGAGTTGAAAACCGTATGCTAGGCGACCGGTGTTACACGTGAACAAGATCATTTTACGCGTCGATAAAAAATAGGTATTTTGTCGCGTTAGTAGGTGGTCCTCGGGCTAGTTGGTATTGTCGTAACGGTTACGCTTGCCAGTTATACGCCGCCGGTCGACCATTTTACATAAATTGGTTCACGCGACGGCGTACGTACGCGATTATGAGCGTCGGCGGTGAAGTATATGAATTTTATATTTACCGATAAACGTGTACATAATTATTCACAGGATGTCTTCCTTTACTCGTTCTCATGCTCGCGTATTAAATGTAAGCCATATAAGATAGATGTCAGTGTAGAGGAACCTTTCGGCGCTCTGTTGGTATATCGGGAGCGTGCATACGATTGTTTTAAACAGCCGAGACCTATTTACCTATAATGACTCGTATAGAGTAATTAAAAACTTTTCTCTTGTTTCTCGAGACGTCCCAATGGAATGTTAGGTATGCGACGGTGGTATTTCGTGGTGACGGAATGCACCGCAGTGAAGTGCTTTTTGTTGTTCGCCACCGAGGAAGCGAGTACACCCATCGTGAAGTGTCCACATTTTTCAAACTTCCGAAGTCTTTATTCTACCTTGAAGTGTATACTGCATCGTGTCTTTATTACATTCAACATTCGCGCGGAATTTCAACGCTGATAACAATGAGTTATATTTTATCACCACCGATGACAATGTAGGTCGATATTTCCTAAATTAAATATTAATTATATGCCTTCCTCTCGTGCTGAAAAAGCTCTTTCCTAGAGCTATCGAGAGTTATTACGAGCTCTCGAACAAAATAGAGTCTTGGAGCCCCAACCTTTTTAAATAATGGCTCATTCCATATCAATTCATCCAAAATAATATAATTTTTGAATTCAGTCTTCGATTTCGGTCATTTTTATTTACAAGTTGCTTTTGCCCCAGAGGAAGGAAAACTAACATCAGTTCCTGACCCCCAAGAAAAAGGAGAGGAGCATCTTTAATTTGGACATTCTTCAGTTTGTACAAAACATGACTTACTGTTGTTATCCTTGCATTACCTACTATTAAAAGTAAATGCGAGAGCTATTGATTTTGGTCACCAAAATGGGGTAGGGGGAGTGAAAATGTTTGGTGATGGAAAATAAATTTATAAGAAGAATCAGCGACACTAAAGGCTTCTATAACAATATACTGCAAACCCCCGTTTTTCGCTTGCTTCGTTCGCTCACATCCTTTCATTTCCATATTACTCACTCAAAATCAAAGTACTCTTATGAAATTTTTGAGTATAAAAATCAATTTATCGTCACTCTTGAAGTTTAGAAATCGAACTGAAAGCTTATTGTACCCAAATCATTTGGACGCACGGTATAAAAAATTAGTGTATTAAATACCAATAATTAAAAATGATTTTTGTGTTATACGATATGTTTTGGAGGCGCCTAAGGAAGAGAACATTTAATAAATGTAACCTCCGATTTAGTTTAAACGATACCACTCGCTGAATCAGTAGTTGTACCATTTATTTGTAATTTTATCATAATCATGGGTATAAGACGTAAAAGGGCAAAATTCAACGAATATAGCAAACTATAAAAATATTTTTAGAACCCCTAAAAATTGAAAAAAATTGTATAAATAATTTTTTTATGATTTTAGGATGGCAATACAAAAAGAATATCTCGAAACCAAAATTATTTGGCATAAAAATAATTTTTTCGAAATAACAAATAAAAAATCAAAATCTTAAAACTTTGACCCCAATATGGGGAAAGTAAATATTCACCTAGAAAGTTGAAATTTTTTGAGCATTCTTTTAGGTCCATTTGACAACTTTTTTTGCCTAAGGGTCATCGATTTTCGAAAAAAAAAAATTCGTTCCACCCTAGTGTGTATCTAGAGTGATAGATTGAGCGATGCGAATTGAGGTTATACGTCGTTCATAGTATGAGAACAAATTCACCGGGAGCGTAGATATATTCTAAAAATGGGAAGAATATTTTAGTGGTAATCATTTTTTGAGTAAGTTTATTGAGAAATTTGTTCATTGTCTTTCGATTGGTATGTAGTTACCTTTAACTTGTCGAGTAATGCTTTAAAGTTTGTAAATCGAGTATTCGTGTTTTGCTGCATGAGCGAAATTTATGAGATTGAAGCTTTATTTGGAGATTTGTTAGAAAAGTTTCTTTTCGAATCAAAGGAGAATATTTATGAAGCAATAAACGCGCTATTAAAAAAGAAAGTAAAAATATAGGTAAACTAAATTATTCTACATAACATAAAATTCCTTATGAATGCTCGAGGACTAACTATTTTTTGTAATCATAAAAAAAGAACTGATTTGACGAATTATTAATAATTTTTCTAATCGTAATTCTTACCTTGCGTGTGTGTGTAAAGTGATAGATTGAGCGATGTGAATGGAGGTTTATACGTCGTTGATAGTATGAGAACAAATTCGCTGAGAGCGTAGATATAATCTAAAACTAGGAAACAATATTTTAATAGTAACTATTTTTTGAGGAAACTTCGCGATAGATTTGTATTCAATCAGTTCTTCCTATAATATTTCAGAACGATTTCACTAATATTATTAATTTTTTTCCAGTTTTAATTTTTATCTTGCCTGTGTGCATGCATGTGTATTATGAAATTTGCGTTGTTTAGAAATTTACTTTTTTTGAATGTGGCGATAAAACGTTTAGGAAGGTACCTACATCGCTTAAAAATCCGTCGTTTTTATCTTCGCTTCCAGAAAACTAAATTTCAAAATTGCAAAAATGTCAAGTACATATTTAATTAAATACGTTAACATTTTTTTTTCTGTCGAATTTCTATTTACCTCCCTAACCGAAGACATGTAATAAGGGTCAATTTTGGGGGGGGGAAGGCGATATATAAATTATATCTGGTTACGTTTGGGGGGGGGGGGTTAAGAGTAGTTCGTTAAAGAATGACGGCATAAGGTAGCACAACATGAGCACAATTCACTCTAAAATTAATAGCTTTTAAGTTGCATTTAGGGGGCCAGTTCCCAATTAAGTCCTCACTGATCATAAATGAAGCAGAATCTCTTTTGCCACTTTCATTATGCTCAAGTTACCGAACATTATTTTAAGGTAACTAACTCGGCTGCAATGTCTCACGTTTTTCATGGCTTCTCAAGTGTACCTCTCGTTTGTAGTTCCAGAAAATTACCGGTAAGGTTATAATAAGTAAGAAAGATATGTGTGACTGAGTATAAAAAGTTGATTGGAAAAATAGATAAAGTTACTAAAATTTTACTTTTTATCCATGTTTTCAGTTTGTTTGTGATATTTACGAACCTTTGAAAGAACTTCTGCCTGGGGACATCTTACCTTCGATGTCCCTTCGTCCCTACCGCCTCCTTCCCCTTCCTATCTTAAAAACAAATATTGAAAATTTTTCTTCACATCAGAATGCTCTCCGATGGGATTTCCCTATGGGGCCACTTTCGCTTCCATTTCTTCTATGCACTCGTTTATGATAATCTGCTCGATGGACGTTTGAAATAGAATTTGAACGTCGCAATTCTTCATTCATTGACGGGGTTAGCTTTGTGAAAAATCAGCTTTATATCATGTCAACGTGCTGTGTAGAGTATTTAAGCGCATAAAAAGGAAGGCTTTTATAAATAAGGGTGCCGGACCCTCTTACTTATTCGTCATTAAAATATGGTGCGCGTAAAACGTACAATACCCGGCAGTCAATATTACTCCCCTGTTGGTGTGGTAGTGGAAGAGCTTATAGTATTGTTGATTTTTTAGGCAAATATTTGTCGAGTTCTCTTTTTTATAGAGAAGATAATCCGTTACATAGTGTGAATTTCTTACAGCGAACAACTGATGGCTACGATATGGTCTACTATGTATGAATACAACAATGAGCGAGGAAGGAGTGGGTACCATGGATATTCATATTTTTTTTCCATTGATAATCCGATACGTGAAGTTGAATTGACCTGTATATTTAGTCGCGGCTTGTATACACTATGCGTACTATATAGGTATCTAGTTTCATAGCGCGAGATTTTCCACACGTCATCGCACTGACAATAATTTTAATTTCATCACCTCTATTGAAATTATAATACTAACGGGTTACGGGCAGCGAGTCGTATTTCGCTGATCGGCTGTTTCAATGAATCTCGGAAACGGATGGCTCGGGTGCTTATACTTTTTTTCCCATAAAGCGATAATGTAAAAATAGAGAAGAGTGAAGGAGAGAAAAAAAAGATATGCTAAACGAAAGAAACGGTAGACAGGTGTGAGAATGAGTGGGGCGAGTGTAATCATTACGAAGATGATTTATTTGGACGGAACAGACGTGGTAACTTGGTCGTTCGAAACAAAGCACAAGCTCACGTTTCCTCGGCAGATATTTCAAGTAGATAATATTAATTTAAGACGGATCGTTACGACGGCGTTAAATCGCCGCCCTATTCTACATATTTTAACTCGAGTTGACATAACAAAATGGATCGAACTAACGATCTTCAACTTTTAAACGTTTCCTGATATCGAGTGGACGAATATACGAGTGAAACAAAACGAAAACCGTACAGAAAAAACAACGACTAACAAGAGAAACGAATAAATGAGCCAACTCGCGTGGTTGTTTAACAAATAAAATTATACCGATTACGATCGCCGCTGATGATAAATTTATCTACCCTAAGAGTCAGGGTGGTTTGAAATGTGAAATTAAAAGACAACTTCAAAGAGATTAGAATGATGGATCTATTTGATAAAGGTAATCATGTTCGTATAATTCTTCGAGTGGTTCGGGTACCCGCAGCAGTCATTTGTTATCATTTCGAGTATCCTAAAATTGTACCATGATTTGCCCGATGACGAATTCCACGGAATTCTTTTACATTTGGGCGTTCTTATTCAAATATGATGATGACATCTCGGATATAAATATGCCAGCAGATTTTTTTTTTTAAATCCGAAAAATTCTAAAAAAAGGGTATTGTTCAAAGATGAGACTGTAGCCATTTTTTAATTCGAGAAATTCATTTAACTGCAGTATAACCCTCCTCTTGTAGTTATATTTGCGGCCAAAAAATATTTAATTCGATCTTATCGAATTTTTTTAAAGTAGCGCCTTATTATTAGTTAACACGACTACTCGAATTTTCAGATAAATGTGTGTAGCCAGAAGATGAATGAGTCGAGCTAGTTATTTTTTTTTGTTATCCATTCCAAAGCCAATACCTACGTCAAAGCATTTAATAATACTGTACACAGTTCAGCATAAAAAAATCAACTTCTGTCGTTCGCTTGACCGAAGGCTACGACGAATTCAACGGATTTTTAATTATCGCAATCAATCAAACTCCCGATAGGAATTACGATTAATTTTTAAAACATCATACGTAGGTGTAGGACATGAGGCTCGGGTCGAATGTAGTATTCGTCGCGTACGCTTTAACCTGCCATAAACGGCTGCCCATTTTTACATAATTACAGAAAGCCAGTGTCGGCAAATATTTTTCACCCAAATTATGCTCAATAAGTAGTAGTTTGTAATCTAATTATAATAAAATAACCATTCATCTCGCCTAAATTAATACATCCAATTTGAACATGGTAAAATACCGTACCATGTATTATGTGTATTAATACATAAACGTCTGAAAATCATTTTCGCCCGATGGCCCTGGCCATCTGATATCCTACTGGCTAATTTACGCGATACATGGTTGAATTATGGCCTCGGTAATTTTTATGAGGTAGGCCAAAAAATGGGTTTAAATAGGAGAAAGGGGTTTCATTGAACGCTTGAATGCGTGAATGTGCATTATTTTTTGCATAAAAGTTAAATTAATATCTCCATTGACATTTTTTGATGAATGAAAATTGGAATATTTTTCAAATTAAGAAATTAAATTTTGCAATGTTATGTACGTATGCTTGAAAATTATCCATTAAATTAGTGGCAGTATCGTAAAATGGGTCACAATATATTGTGGAGGTGAAACACTCCATTATCGGCGTTCTAAAAGTTGTGCTTCCTCAAATTTACATGAGACAATACAAATTTTGTTGAGAATTTTGTGAACTCCGCCTGTACATAGATTCTGTATAAGGGTCTATTTCACATACACGATTGCATACTGTTTTACCTGCTAGATCACCTTCAAATAGTACTCATCTGTTTTAATTGAAATTTGAAATATACACTTATAATAAAAATTTTAGAAATTTCGCGGAGGGTTTTTTTGATTAATTGATTATGTGACGAGAAAAACGCGAAAAAGTGCTTTTGAGATGGTCATATTTCATAGCTCATAACTTCATTATAAATTAGAATTTGGATTTTTCGTTCTGAAGGAGTAAATAGAAACGTCTTATCTTCTTTATTTTTAAATTTCAAAAGTTTTCATAAAAAATTTAAGAGGAATTTTAGTCTCATAAATGTAACTTTTTTAGAGTTATCAATTTTGGTTTCCATATAGATAACATATAATGCCTGCTAATAGTTATATCTAAAAAAAAGAACCGTGTATGTAAAGTAGACCGTTAGGAGATAAAAACAAAAATTTACTTCACTCTCTGTCGTTTGGGGAGAGGAAATGAGGAGAAGTAAAAATGTTGAAAAATCATTTTGTGATTCCATACTGCTTTTTTATCGATCAGAAACTTGCAGACATTATGTTTATATCTTTAAACCATAAAAAAAAGTTCATTGATATGCACAACTCAGTGGAAAGAGTCAAGAAAGAGCAGTGAAAATACCCCTTTCCCCTAATTTTTCCAATAAGTGTCTGCTACTGAAATTATCATTTTTAATAGTGTCTTGGGTCATGCTTAATTATTTTGGGCCATGAAATAATATAATTTTTAAACAACGCTTCCCAATATCTTTCATTTTGTGAATTTTACACTGTTTTCAGAGAGAAAACAGAAACAAAAGCCTCTAAGCGGAATAAATGCGCGTTTCTTATTAGGGGCATAATGAGTAGATGTGATTTGTTTCTTCGTTATAGCGCTCAGTAGTATAGATAGGTGCTTGGACGTTATTTTTCACTTTCGGAGGAAAAAGGTCTTTTAAAGAACTGAAGAAAACTGGATGACCAACGACACTTCAATGGAAGTGAACATCGGCTTTAAATTTAAAGCATTTTTAAAATTATTCAATTAATTAAAAATATGAGTAGATTAAAAAAATTAAATGAATAAATTGAATATATCTCGATTAAAACCATTTACTGACCAACATACATTGAAAATTTTTTGGATGGAGTGAGTGGCAGTGATTTGGTCTGACTTGAAACAGTTCTTCTGTTACTCTCTTTACAACATACTGAATATGTGTCTGTGATCTAGTGCACAAAAAAGTAATACCTACCTACTAACATTCAGTTTAAATGAAAATGAAAAATTTTCAGGTTCCGGTTATATTTTAGGTTGATCATATTTGTAGCCATATTATAAACTAAGGGACTAAATTTAAAATTGTATTATGAGACATCACAAGTAGCTCTCCTCACGTAAAATTTTTGTTTATTCTAATTCTCGTTCTGAAGGTAAAAAACGAAAAATAAACTGGAATGCCTACAGATCACGCGAATAGAATTCACTTCCCACCGGCATCGACTACTTGAAAAGTTATCTAACAGAGAAACGCCTTTGACCGAAAATCATAGATGTCATTTCGAATGTAGCAACTATTTGAACGTCTAATGAGAATCCAATTAACTTTTAAAATACCTATTTTTTTTTTCACTGAGTTTATTTTCTTTCTTTGCTACTATGCTGCTTCAGGTTCGTCCATTGATCGGTGGAATCTCGATGCTTTGGCCTTGAATATTGTGAAGTCCACCGTTTTTACGTCTGTTACGTCATGAATTTTATGTGATAGGGAAGATCTCTCCCGCGGTTTTCGAATTAAAAATAATTAAGCGATATGAGCGCGGGCTTATGGGTTTTGTCTTGTTTTCTCTCTCAAATGCGTAACAAAAGAGCAAGATATTGTTGGGATTTTTAGAAAATCGTTAAATTGAATAACTCAAGTATACGAGTCGCGAGACTATCAAGATTTTGAAATGTCGTTTAATCTTATGAATTTTAATTTTACACCGGCGAAGAAATGGGTGGCATGTATTGTTTACCGGTTAACATGCGGCTACTGGTTGAATAGCATTTTTTAATTTGTCTCAATGTCGTCGCCGTTTTATAACGAGATTTTTGTAACAAGGTGAAAAACGAACACGTATTTTTGATCGACGCGACGTATACGGCGAGCGTTTTATTTATGGAGGTTGACTCGGCGTTGAGAAGCCATCGGCGGTATTAAATTTAGACTTGGAGTTAGCGTATTCGTCGAGTGAGAATAGTGGCCGAAGGAGAAGGCGTTCGATAAATTTAAAAATATCGTCGACTCAGATGGGAAAAAATTACTGACGATTAAAATGCGTACATGCACCGAGTTGATGGCATGAAATTAAACGGCGTAATTAGTAAACATCGTTACAAATGGTAGAAACGCGTAAGCACCAAGTCTCTTTATACCTGTATGCTGCTCTCGGCGTGTACTCGCCGACGTTGGTATTTAACGACTCCGATTCATGGTTGGGAGGACCCAATGTAAACTAAATTAAACGGCCGACTCGAGGATTAAATATGTTCATTTGGTCGAAGGTCTCGCCGCGCGTATAAATTGTTGCGAGCGCGAATGCCGCTCTGAAAATCTTCACCTTATCGTAGGTGTGAATATGAATTTTAACAAATATTCGAGACGAATAGTTTATTATAGTATCGGTATTTTCTTTTCTTCTTCGCTTCGCGTACATTTACGGATACAAAGGAAGAAATTTTTCTACCCACAACTCATTCGTTATAAGTTACTATACGAAGTATAAATTACGAGTAGAAAATTATTTCTTTGTATTTTTTATAATAGTTTTATGATCTTCTGTAATTTTTTTTTCCTAATACTTTCAATACAGGTATATATTATCTAGTATATTCTCATTTGCACCTTTATCTATTCTTATAATTATTGTCTCAAGAAAAGTTCATCCAAGTGACATGATCTGTTGTAATCTTGTTCATTACAGTATTGTTATAGCATTAAAAAACAGAAAAATGATGAAACGAGGATTTTTGTGGAGAAGCAAAGTTTCTTAATGAATTAAAATAAATTTGAGATATTTTTTAAAATATGAGTTGATGCAGATGGTTAAAAAAGAAACTTCATTCACTATAATATAATGTTGCTAATGGAAATTAAATTTTCAAAAAAGTATAGAGCATTAAATTTAAAAAAAAAAAGAAAATGAACATGAACATATCTCACGCCCTTCTCTTTCTGGCTCACTTTCCGAAAAAAGTATTTTTATCTGTAGAAATGAATTTGTTAAATTTGGTACCTTCATTACCACAATATTTTCGAAACTAGCGGATGGTCCTAATTATGAAAGTTGTTTGTAACAAGATTATGTCTTAATAGGTTACAAATTTTATCGAAATATCAAATAATTCGTAGTGAATAAAATTTGAAAAAATGTATCTCAACTTGAGGAAATTTGAAGAAAATTTATTCGTTATTTTTAGTGATTGTGAAATCTCTCAAAATGAAAAAATGTTCCCTACCCCTCTTCATATCTTACTTTTTAACAATATGAATCTTTTAAATTAATTTCCCTGCTACAAATATAAAATTTTGGGTTGATTTTCAATCTCTGCATTCATCAATTTAGGAATGAAAAAAATTCCAAAAAATTTTCGAATCAGAACTTTTAAAACTTTTTGCTGAATAAGCAATTTGTAGATATTTCCTTCCTTTGGGTCACCTTTAAATCTTATTATTTTAAATTGAACCTCTTAAAAGACTATTTTCTACCAAAAAGAACAAAATTAGAGGGTAGTGTTCCCAGCGTTGCAAAATTTTAGTTTGCAACGCACCCTAAAGTGCTCATACGAAGTGCTTGAGTTTCCATAGTGTAAAAATAAATGGCTTGCGTTATGAATTTCCTCTTTTTCGACATCGCTTAGAACACTTTGATTTCGCCTACACACCAGCATCTGCATCTCACCTTGTGGGTAAACAACCTCATTAACGTTTGCCTATGCGAGATTACAGCGGAGGGGGGATGCGTATGTATTCTGATCGATGTCCATTAATCGTCCATATTCGCTTTTCTTCGGCTCTTTCTCGTTTTCATTTCAACTCGGCGATCGAGTATTGAATAATCGAGTATCGGTGGCTTGGATGGAGCGATTATTTATTACATTTTGAATATATATGGGATCACACCTGCTAATATGGTAATTGTATTGTGTCCGGTGATTTTTTCACACCTTATCGATCGATATCGCGCGCATTTTTTGTGGCAACGGCGCGCTCTTCGTGTTAAAACCTTTGTGCTGATTTGTTGTATGTTAGCGAGTTAGCGACTTTGTTACTGCTATGTTAATGTATTGTTCATTGTTTGTAAACAAAATGGTGCAAATTTTGTATCAATTGAATGCCTAGGTATTTGCATTAGATTGTAGGCCTCTATATCGTTTTGATTCCCTGAAATATATTTTCTATAAAGCTCATCACATCGCTTACCTGCTAATGCAGTGATTTTTCATTTAGAATCAGTTATAGCGACTTGATAGCATTACTTGTGATAATATAATGTCGATCGTAAAAGCTGGCTGGCAAAATTGTATCGTTCATACTTATTACTTTTTAGGTAAATTTCCAAGCGTAGATGTAGATAGTAATCTACGTCGGATAAATTGTTAGGAATTTCCAGCGAGTGGGTTTTAAAAAAATTGGCCGCGTTTATTTTTCGTGTAAAGTGGTAAGATCCAATACCTCATTCGAGACTTAATTCAAACGCAGATCTAGTCGAGTCGAGATAGAATCAACGTGTAGAACGACTGAATAATTAGAAAGCAGTCATAATTCCGTCGGTAATGCGTATGTCATTTTTCAGCGCACGATAACAGCGTAGTCAGTACGGAAAGGTTCTTGTGTATAATTTATATGCAACATCATCCGTCGGAGATTATTTTTATGTTAAATCAAGCTCGGGGTGTGAGCGATTTTTCTAATGATTCAGCGTGTTTAAGAAGAGTTTTCGTACCAAGACGAGTTTTTTTCTTCTAATCTCACTCCTGTATGGTGCTAAAATGAATGTAGTTTGAGGTATGCGGTCGAATTAACGATAGGTAATAAATAATTATTGGTACCAAATTTCCGGCATTCAAATGTATCAATGGTCGGTATAGTTTTAATTTAATTTTTTTCATTAAAAAAAGACGTAAGCAGTCATACCGCATTACCGGAGCCGAATTTATCATTGACGCTTGTTCAGATTTGCAGAATGAAAAGTTGCAAATCCTTTCATGCTTGCAAGCAACACTCAGTACAGAGTTTGAGTTTAAAAACCCACACTGTACTCCTTCCAAAACTACCGAAGAAGCTCAATTTAGGATATGTAAAACTTCTTGCCCATGATAATCATATGAGCCCATTTCTTTCAAAGGGCCTTCCCCATTAAGTAGGTGAAGTCGGCCCTTGACGCAAATTTGGTCAATAATGGTTCCAAATGTTACTTGGGACCTAGAAACATTCCACCTAAATTTTTGACGGCCTACCCCCACCCCTTCCAGAATTATCGCACTTTATATACTAAAAATTCGATTCGCGATATTTCCAGAAAGAACGAGGGGAAATTTTTGAAATTTTCACAGATTATATGTAGTACATATATGTTCGTATGATAATTTTTTGAATTTTTTTTTGAAATGTTTTCCTTATTTTTGGAAGGAGATTGAAAATTAAAAAAAAAAAATTTGGGGGGAGGTGCCATCGCTGAATTTTTGGTCATAACTTCATCATACCCTTAGGTACAACATATAATTTTTTCAAAGTCCCTTTAGGGGGTGCAACATGCTGAAAAAAAATGAAGTTTGAATAAAAACATGTATTTTTCAACTACCACCCGCAACGATAACCTTATAGCCATGTCATTTTAGATTTTCATGATTTCGTCATTTTGTACGATTTTGATTTAAAATTCAGGGAGAAATATTCTTATCAACAATTAAAAGTGCGTACAAATTTTGACTTTTTTAGGTCAATTCATTGAGGAAATATGGATAGTTCGTGTAATTTCCCATTATGATTCCTTTCAAAAAATCGTTTTTTCTTCCAACTTCCCTCCGAATTCACTTGAAAGGGTGAAATTGGGATATGCCATTCACTGCTTCACTCATACCGAAGCTGAAATTTGAATATTTATGTGTTTTTAACTGAATTTTTCATGTGAGACCACAAACGAAAATTTCGAACCATTGGAATCTTGTCCTCAAGTACTGCATATTTGTCATATCAGAATGTTTTCAACTGAATTTTTCATGTGAGACCACAAACGAAAATTTCGAACCATTGGAACCTTGTCCTCAAGTACTGCATATTTGTCATATCAGAACCATTCTCAAGAAGAGATTGAGGATCAGAACTCTATCCGTGGTTTCAGTTTCTTGAATATTTATACGTTGTTATATCGTATAATTTCTCTGGAATAACCATCACCATGTAAATTAATGGTAAAACACATTTCTTAAGTTGAAAAAAAAATCATAATTAACGATGACAACTCTAATTGCTATGAATCATTACAAAAAATTTATCTTCTTGAATCAAGTATTGAAATACATTCATAAATTTATTCTGAAAATAATTGTCGATATGTCATACCTTCCCCCCCCCCCCCCCCCGCCTCTCCTATTGATATAACCTGTCCTGAGACCTTGTGGCATATGATTGGAAATTACTTGAAATGTGAAGATATGACGATCGCATCCTCCCCCCACCCTTCCTTCCCAGATCACATGAGCTGTAATAGCTATCGTTTTTAATTTAAAACTCAGTTAAAATGATTTTAGGTATAAATATCTTCGGCACGTACAGCAGTTTAAAGAGGATTTGCATTGGTTTTCGTGACTTTCATTAATATGCATAAATTTCTAATGTTTATGCTGGTTAACGAGGCGAATGTTTTACTAGTATATCACGCTGCGATATCTAACGTTTTGGAGATTTTTTTCAATATTTTGTACGACCTAACACCAGAGTTGCAAACGATTTTAACTGTCGACTATCTAAGAGATGGTATATTAGTAATAAGTTATTCTCTGAAGGAGCGATTGCCGGCCTAGTGTCTTCATTATTTGTCTTCCCGTGTAGAACAGCTGAAGAGCTGACATGGAAGGCAACTCGAATACGATACCTTTTTATGGTCTAATTTACGTCTAATGTGGTAGTTTTTTGATGAGAAATTAACGCTATAATTTTCTTCCGTGTATTAAATTTTTATAAGATTTTAGTACGTTAACTCCGGCTGAGATGGAACTCGTTTGAGAGTCGATGAAACCGGAATGTCGGAGGATTCACGCGTATAGAAATTGTAATAAACATAAGTTATCAAAATTATCACCTCATTTTAGTTGATTATTATTAAGGTGTCGTGTGGTCTGGTTCTATCATTGGAATGGGCAGCGGTTGATTAAAATTTTAATTATTTTTTGTTTTGGAATCGAATGGAAATCGATTGGTCGTCCGGAACGATTTTAAGGAGACCACGGGGATGTTGATTTTTTTACGATCGTTTGGAAACCAGCCAAGTGTTTTTGTACGAGCGTCAACCTCGGTTGCTGGAAAGTTTTCGCCGATATGTACGGTATGCGTTGAAAAGGCGAAAGCACTCGGTCATCATTATCGGTCTATCATCCTGCCAGGACGGAGACTACGAGTGGAACGAGATGAATAAAAAGATGTCCCTCGGTATCCACAACCAATAGCGTAAGGAAGCCGTTGGGACCGTTATAGTCATGTTGGCGGGACCGTGTTATTGGTAGTGGATGGCGATAGTTGTCACGGCACTGGGTATAGCGCGAGAACGATACCTAAATCGTCGCAACACCGGCTTTCGCGGTCTTATGGTGTTTTTCAATCTAGATTCGTAAATGAATAATAGACGCGAACTTGGTCGAAGCAAATAATATCTACATGATAACTGATTTATTGTTACGAACGCGTGTAGACCGCGCCGCCGTGCGCGATGCCTATCCGTTTTTCCGTAGACACATTTTCCTCAAGAGCCAACGCAAATAAATCCGTTCCGGCTGATATGTCATCGGCTACTTTAGCCAACAACGCGTCGGAATACCGTACGGAATCTCATTTTTCTATCGCGAAGCCCGTTGTCAGGCTGGTTACAACGACCGTATGTAATTTTTAAGTCACTTGTCGGCCGAGTCGTGCGCATTCTTATCATAATTCTCGCAACTTCCAATATTATTTATAATCGAAGTCGGTTGCGAAACATTAACCGGCGGCGCGGTGATTGTTTAGTATTAGTAAATTGATCGTCGCCAACGTAGGCAGCCCGTAACGACCAACGAATCGATAGCGTATGCGGATTTATTGTATATTTTGTCAACCAGCCGGCCGAATATTATAAATTAACCGTACGCTATCAAGGTTATTAGCGTCGGTCGACCACCAATACGGGCATCAGTCACAGCGTGACGTTGTATCAGATGAGCTTTATCAATGAATGATTACGCACGACGATGCCAAATACCTATCTGCGTGCTGACGAACGCTGTTGCCCGAAAAACTCCTTGCATCGCGAATTTCGCCATTCCTCCAAAGATCGTATAGTCTAACTAGATGAACGCGTTGGTTGATGTTGATGTTTGTTTAAATCACCCAGAATATATTTCAAGATCAAAACGTGACGAAAACATTGTCGAACAGCTGCAATGTTCGATGGTTATTTTCACTTGATGATTTATGTTGGCGAATTTTTAAATTTTTTTTTCTTAGCGACTATCGAAGAACAAATATTCATACAATGTGTTCTGTTTGTACTAATGATGTGAAACATGTCACGTTTGCATCGACGATAGAATTTCATTTGTCACGTTACTTCAAGTTGGAAAACAATTACGGACACAAATTAACTATTGTTTGAGTAATTTTTTACATTATAACACGTTTCGTGTGGAGACGCGGTTATCGCGTTTTTTTTTTTACCTTTCTCGAGAAAATTACCAGCATCTCGTGAAATCGCCCATGGAAAGCGGCGGCGTTTAATTTCATTGCATAGATTTATACTACAAACGTACCACGCACTCGTACGTTTCAAGTGTCACCTTCGTGCCGAGCCGAAGACCGGACATCGATGCCAATTAATGCAAGGAGTGAAATATACGTTAGAGCTGAATGAATATCGGTAATGACTCATTGAGGAAATTAGCTATCGATAAGAACACATTATCTGTTAATGTGAATTTTACTGCTGATTTTATAATCTTCTTAAAATACTTAATAGAATTATGAGCGCTTAGGACATGACTGTAACAGTTGACTGGAGTGTGCCACGGGACAGGTCCTAGGGTGCTTTGCCCGCCTCCACTGACTCGCATTTTCGCCCAGCACTACTGTTTTGAAATTACAAGAGAATTGCTGTTCAGGAGATTATTGAGTTGTTCTCTAACCTCTGTAATCACCATCGATGTGATCGAACATGTGAACGAATATGTGATTCATTATTCATGCGTTTACAGCCACACTCCTTGACATACTTGATTACTCAACCCCTTATTAAATCTCAAAACAGCGTGAGTAAAAAGGTACCTACCTACCTTTTTTTTTTCAACCCTGAGCTGCCTTAAGGAGCACCGACTCTTCCACCCTACTTTTAGGGTTTTTAAAGTCTGTGGTCCAAGCAGCTTAGAAGTGTAAGGCGAGTGGTGAGGGTGGCATGCTCGCGGAAGCAGCTCCCTCAGACTAGGGCTGACTGGCTATGACTAACCTAACCGTAAGTCGTTAACGATATGTACAGTAGCACCAGTGTCAACAATTAACTCACCTTTCGGATCGTCGTTCAAAATCAAATCATTTAGCCTTGCTGCTAGAATACTATCACCATCATTCGTCTCCATACACATATTAGCCGTTGCATTATTTATAACCATATCATTTTCATCGACTGGCACATTAATCTAGAACACTTTACCATTGTCTTCAATTTTCATCTTTTTATATTTCTGCGACATCTTTTTTGGAACGTTATTTTGTACATCTTTTGGAGAGTATTTTTTATTGCCAAAAGTATTTGATTTGCAGGTCGAAGCATAATGACTAGTTGTTAGTTTATTACACTTGTAACAAATCCGAGCTTTTGAATTACAAGTTGAAGTTACGTGTCCATATTTCCCACACCGATGACATAGAATATTTTTATTATTATACATCCTACCATTACCACGAAATTTATTATATGGTTCACTTCGATGCCAAAATTTTTTCTTAATTTGTCCAAAATTTTTATACTTTTGAAGATGTCTGAAATTTTTTTCGCGATTGCCTACATTAAGTACGTTACCCACTTCGTTACAATTACGTTCTTCCGCTTCTTTGTTATCCTCCACTTCGTTCGTAAGTGCCAATTTTAAATCGTCCAACGACACGCCATCTGGATATGAGGTCCTTATTGCCTGTAAAAAAATTTAACGTAATACGCCGATTGTCTTGAGGATCTCCAGCTGCTTCCAATTTTTGTACATGATCATCAAATCGAAGAATGAACTCGTCAACGTTTTCTCCTTTTTCAGCGTCATTCCCGAAAAACTATGACCTAATGCTATAAATTGAGTCAAAGAAATAGTATTTTTAATTTGATCCAGTTTATTTATTATCCCCTCTGCCGTTTTAATATTCCCCACCAAACGTTTATTTTCGTCATACAGACGACTTAAAATGTAAGAAATACAAGCGCCTTCCATTTGTTCACGCTTAGCTTCTGATAGTGTATTTCTTTCCAGACACTCGCGAATAATCGAATATAACCCCGCCGCTTTTAGTTCGTTTGTCATAATCGTACGCCACATTGTATATGGTATCTTACTTGTCAGAATCGTAGGAGGATTTATTATTTTATTACTCGAGGAATTATGTAATTGCGCTTGTAGACTTTCAATAGTTTTTTTCATTTCGACCAGTTCTCCACTCACATTACCATCATTACCATCGTTCGCCGTTCTCCTTGGAGCCATTGCTTTGCGCCTCTGCTACCACTTTATAATTGTAAATAAATTATTAAAGAATAAGAAAATAAATAATCTTTTATTAAGTAATTCAATAATTCTAGTCAAAAGATAAACATAGAATGAATCGAAATTTTATCAACAACAACTCTTTTAGTTTTACTTGCATAAGTAGGTATGTTACCTAACCACATATTTATGTAAAAACATAGCCACCTAATTTTAACTTTAATACTAACCTTTGAGGATGTAGGGCAAGAAGCCCCAAAAGTGGCCAGCAGAGGTCTGTACTAAGGCTTAGGGGGAAGCGCTGTTCGTCCCAGGATCGCCTGACCACCCGCCGTGAATCCTGTCGATCCCGTCATGACGAAGGCATTCAAGGAATACGTGGTCCAAGGACTCAACTGGATGGCCACATTTGGATGCGGGGGAGGGACGCTTCCTAAACTTGTGAAAATAACTTCCGCAGCAGCTGTGGCTTGATAAGGCTTGGATGATCTAGAAGTCGAACTGACTTGTTTTTTTTATACTTGAAAAATGGCAGCAACTTGAGTATAAAATACAACCATTAATTTTTACGCCATTTCTTTTTGTCCAGTCCAGAGTTGTTCCGTAAATTTACTCAAGTTTTTCTACCGTAATTTTACACGTAAAATAATGTGGAAAAACCCATGTAGAAAAACATGTAGAATAACTGATAATGATAAGTATTTTCAATAACTGAACTTTACAAAGAAGAAAATTATATTTTGCGTTCATTTCTAAATTTAAATTTTGAAAAAGAAGGAAGAGCAAAGTAACTTTTATTTTCTTTGAATTAGAAATGTTTAATGCTTGAAGCCTTGGAATGGAGGACAATTCCGCATCGTCGATTACTAAAACTGAAGCACAGAATGAAAACAAGATTATGTTTAAGCAAAAATAAATAATTGAATTCTGGATCTGTTAAAAATTTTTTGATTGGTTTCACAAATACAAAAATAAAAAAAAAACAATATTTTAAATTTTAATTGTTAATATTACGAGTCTAGAGTAGATTCATCTTGTAAATCCTCGAGATCATCGCACTGATCTTGAATTCTCAAGGTAGCTTTTTTGAGCACTCAAATGATAATCGATTACGTATAGGACAATGAACAGATCCCCACTGTGAGAACAATCTCTCTAATTAGGCGGATGAAGCTGGAATTTGAAGAAATTGTAGAGCAAGCTTTGCTAACTAGGGGTGTCGTGTTGTAAGTATGGTCCAAAATGTACCTTCGTCAATCCCATTTTTTGAAAAAAGTTTCTGGAATATATCTTATTTTTGGTATTTGATCAATGATTCGATTCCATGATTATGTAAATGTTCTAATAAGAAGTCTTGGACTGTAGCAAAATCTTGTCCAAGCTTTTTATCAGCATCTTTTTTATATCTTGGACTTTAATAGCAGGCCGTTAATGTGTATACATGGAGGGCCATAACCTTCCTTTTCTTCAAATTATCTTGAATCTTTTCACAAAAATGAACGCAGGAAACTGGATGAATGAAAAGTTTTACTTCCGATGCTAAAAAAACGTGAAATATGAACTTTTGAACCAGTGAAAATAAAAAATAAATTTATGAACTGTCCAAGAACTTCAATGAATAAATGCTGTAATATTCATCTTATCATATACTGCTTGATGACATAATGCAACCTAATGAAGAAAATCACTGAATCAAAAATTATAATAAACTGTAAAATGAGCACAGTTTTTCATTTCACGCTTTGAAGTTTCCGCTACGGATGAAGCTCAATCCGTAGAAATTCCGCAGACGCAGAAAGGTAAACGAAATACCTTAGCGTGCAAGGCGTTGGTACAGGAAAGCGAAAATATTCCCATAAACAAATATTGAACAGTATTGAACACTAGATAAAGTCGCTCTATCTTTAGTCATTTTCACCGCTCTAAAACAAATTTGAGGTATACGGACTCGGTTTCGGTTGAACGTACAGCCGCGTGTGTTTACTTTGACACGAATGCTTGCTTAATATTACATCCGAATAGATATTGAACGAGATTTACTTTATGATAAGCCTTTGTGAGGTTGTGCTCGTAATTAAACCTCGAAGATGGTGAATCCATGATCGTTCGATTATCTCAGAAACGTGCTTCGGAGTTATAAGATTTTAAAGGGGTGTAGATATGTGTCGATTTAAGGGGCGTTCCTGCGCACCCTTCAGGGAAGATAGTGCAGAGGTTTTTAATTACCTCGAAGAGTTTAAACGAGCTTATCTTCGTGGTTGATATCGCTATGCTCGAATATACTGTGAAACTTTTTGGCGTATTTATCCATGTCGTGAGATACCTTTACGCACAGGATCTTTTGGAACGAGTTACCCAGTTTTTAGCTTTACCATTTGCGATCGACTTTTCAAACCTGTCACTCGTTTTTTATAAATCTGAGATCTCGCTCAATGCTTGTACTTGTCACAAGCTGACACAAGGGTTATATAACTGGTTGTATAGTAACGTTGCCTTTTCGCGGGTCATTTTGAAAGTACGTTATGAAAATCGGATATAGGTACGTTAGTTGTATAGGTACGAAAAGTAAATAATTTATTTAACCGTATGGGCGAGACGGCGTTGTACAAACATCGAAAATAAGAAGGGATAATAGACTTGGGTATGTGTACTTACGATTCGATGCTATCTTCAACGTACATCTTCGATTGTGGGGTATATTTAAACAATGTACAAGTATACGGGAGGGCGGTAGTCGAGTGTAACAATGGATATTAAGAAGATACTGGTAAGATAAATTGGACACCCTGTTGTGTGACATTATCGCTTTCCGAATTATTATTTTCATTTAACGACAGCGATACGCGACGTAGGTGTACAATACAATATTAATTAGTTTTCTGGGTGTCGACGCGGAGGGAAAAAATGACCGCAGTGGCCGTTGATACTATCGGCGTTCTGTAAACAATTAATAGCGCAGGATATGTATTAAATGGTATCCATTGTACGGTGTAATATTCATTAAGTGGAGTATTTCGATTATTTAATACCTGTTGGCGTGGTGGTGTGTAATAACACGATATCATCGAATGGTGTCGAGCCCTGGATGGGGCCTTCTCATCGCGTACCGGATATTTGACCAGTTTACGAATTACGACATTTAAAAGGGGCGTAATGAAAATTCGCTTGTTGCGGTAATCACGGGTCGGTGTGCCACGGAATTTTGTATGGTTTGAAATTTAATCCTCGGCAGAGGCGAGGCGATGGTATAACAAAAGCGAGAATGTCACTCAGCCAACCCGCATTATTCATTAAGCGTAGACCTTTGTTCGAGAATAGTGGAAATCTCGTACTGTACTTTTGTCGCCTTCGTTCATAAGCTCGGTGTATTCTGGTACCACTCAATTCTTTCCGTTCGAACGAATCGTGTGTATTGAGGATACGAGGAGAGAAGAAGCGAAAAAGGCTTTAAAGAATACTAGAAAGGTAATTCATAAGGAACTAAACTGGTGTATTACGCATTATTAAATCGAACGCTTATATACGTTATAATAATGACTAGTTAAAAAAGGGTGTTATGTGACAGGCTGTGCGATCCTTTTTCTTTTTTTTCGCTCATTACAATATGGAAGAGTGGAGAAAAAAGTCCCGATGGTTTATTCTTCTTCTTATTTTCGCATTTTATTACGTGCCTAATCTCGTTTCGCTATTCATAGACGCGGTTGAAAAATCGAACAATTAACCGGATTTGTCACCTTGACGTGTTAAGTATGACGTGTGTGAGCCGAGGTGTCTGGCGTCGGGTAAAAGCGGTGTTCGTTTCGCATTAAAAATCGCCGCGAACGTTGTAGCTGTAGCGCGACGCGACGCCGCGGCGATAATATCGTCGAGCGTAAATTACTATTTATCAGGTGGGAAAGACAGTTGCGCGATAGTTACAGGTTGCAGTAACGGTGTGATATTTCCAACACGGTATTACCGTTTAAAGTAATTGAGCGAGGACGATGGCGGTGTGCGCGTGGTAACTTTGAAGTGTAGAAAGGTTCGTTTGATTTGTCGCTGAAATCTATACGTAATATGTAGTGTTCGAGGAGCTCGCTGCACTTGCTGATAATTATGCGCTAGGAGTATCCCACGAGTGTTTCTCGATCATCAATGAGATGAGCCGAATTTCTGGAGAATTTTCTCCGCTCACTTTGACAATCGTGTAGGAAATTAGAAGTTAGATCACGCCTTGGCTGTTGGGTGCGTTTAGGCTCGAACGCGTCGAGATGAATTCACACCAACGAAGCGGTTTATCGGGGTGTGGTTGCTGGACATGGCTCGCTCCGCTAGACGTTTTTAATGTTGTTTTCGAAATAACTAGGAACATTCACACCTTCGTTAAAACCAATACTGAAGATAGCAGCCGGCTGGGGTCGAGTTGTTAATAACCGTGTAGAATTAAAAGGTCTGGACTTTTATTGATTAGCTTTCGGCTGGATAAGACGGACTTCGTTCGTCTCGATCAGTAATAAAATTCGCTAAAAATATTGCACGTGTTGAACTCGACAGTTCTACGCTCAGTTAATGTGGTAACGTGTTCATCGAGACACGTTAACGAAAATAACTCTCGAGTGTAATTGCTGCCGTCGTAAAAATAAGTAATACCAATATCGGGAGAATTATGGTACCAGTTGATGTGTTTCTCTCGGTAGCCTATAGTTCATTAACATGCAGACAATAGAAGGTATGAAGTTTAATTCTTCCACATCTTTTGTCTTAAAGGTAGATTAGGATGGGAAAGATAGATTAAGGTTTTTAATTCGTTTTCCTTTAACTAATACGAGAAGCATTCAAAAAGAAATGTAACGTCAGGTGTATAACAAGAACTAAAAATTGCACGAAGATTATTTTATCCACATAATTGCCCCCACGATTGAGGCATTCGATGCCATCCTGATAAAACTCGCCGCCATCTCGCCAAATAAATTTTTCAATTCTTTTTTATTTTCTCGCACTGAAAGGTTTACCGCTAAGGTGCTTATAAATTAAAATCAGATAGGCCCAGATCTAGTAAATAGGATAGAGATGGTAAAACACCTCAATTTACCACTTTTTGACTTGCTGATTGGTTGTTACACGCGTGACGTACAACCAATCAGAAAGCGGACCAGTTACTATGGTTACTTTATGCACTTCTACATTCACAGTGATATTATGAGGTAGGAAATCAATAAAAATAATGCAACCCTGATGAGTAATGATTGTGCAATGCTTGCATTTGGCGAGACTTTGAAACATCGCACTCATCACTATCACATAAAATACGTTACCCAAGCCCCAGAAGGACAAAGTGAGGATATTCGTAATGTAAATAATATTTAGAATCTGTTTATGTTACTATTGCACTGCTGCGATAAGCGGTTTTAACGGTATATCTGCTGTTGACTTTATTTTTGAATACCACTCGTATATATTTTTCTAATAGCTGGCTTGTCATCAGAATTCCATAGAGATTTATGTTTTTTAAATATTGCGTACTGTATTAGGCAAATTACAAAATACCACTGCTATATAGTTACGAAATATGAATTTGTTCGCAAATCCTTGGGGAGACATTATCTGAGTTTTTAATTAATACGACTTTGGATCATTGTTAAAATCTAATATGTTTAACCAAACCGTATCATGAGTTGATAAAAATCCTAGAAAATCGTATAATGAACCAGCGTTGAGCTAATATGATTTTGAAAAAAAAAAAGATGTGAGTTTGTAAAAAATATTGAATCATCGTTGAGCTAATCTAGTTATGACAAAAAAGTAGGAAAAAAGTGTGTATCAATGAAAGCGATGTTTTCATTATGCGTGTAGGGGGAATTTTTTATATTTAAATGATTATAAATCATGATTGAAAAAATGAAAAAATATATAATATTGATTTTAAATTGAGTAAATAAAAGATTAAAAAAAATATAGAGAAATTTTATTAATAAAGTTTAAATAAATAATATTTATTCAATTTCAGCCTATGAAAGCATTTTGAGTGAAAAATACTTCCTAACGAATACTAATAAATAATACATGAGAAATGAAAATTAAAGAAAATTAGTTACTGCTAGAATCAGTCATATACTTCATCGACCATGCAAATACTTGATATTGCAAAAAACTGGTGAAACAGAATACTGAGATGCAGTAGCGTAACTTGACATTCCTTCTGGGGGGGGGGGGGTGTGAGAGGAGACAGAAATCATAAAACAAAAATTTTTTATTACCAATTATTTACGTAAGATTACAAAATAAGGTCTATTTACGCTCTTTAGATGCAGCAAAAACTTCTGCTTCATCAACAATAGATGGACAATCCTTCAGATAAGGAAAATAAAAAACTCGAATAGTTTAAAAATTAATTTTTGGAGGGTCTCGCGGAGAAGGGGAAATGAAATTTGTACCCAAACACCTCCTGCTGAGGCAAATTTCTAAAAAAAACAAAACTACTAAACATAATTTTAAGATGAAACTGGCATAATAGTTTTGGTAATTAAAGCACTCTATATAAATAATTAAAAAAAAAAAATTATTATTTTATTCAAAAATCTTCTAAAGTATGAAGATTTCAAGACTTCATTTTCATTCATTTTTTAAATCTGTAAACTATAAAACTGATCACTTTTATTGTATGAATTTGGTTAAAAAATTATGAAAATTTTGAAGGAAAAAAAAGATTAAATTATAATTTAACGCTTTTGCTCATAGCATGACAAAAGTATGCGGGATCGTACAAAGAAAAATGCAAATCGAACCCGGAAAAAGGAGAGAATTAAAATTGAAAAATTCCTCCAGCCTATCAATTTTAGTAATAAATAAAAAATTGCATTTTAAAAAATTTATTAATTCAGACTTTAAAAATTTTTCCTGAATGTTGAATTTAATTTCTCAACGACCTACCAGTCCGGCAGAAAATTTTCCTTGTTATGCAAGTTATGTCTGAAGTATAATGTATTGAGAGTCTGAAATACAATTCGAAAAAAAGAATGCAACCAATTTGGTTGTTAGTTTTCCGTTGAATTTTCCACCAAATTAAAGAACAGAGTTTAGAGTGTAGCAAAGAACATACGGTGAGGTGAGTGTATTTTTTTGAGGAATTGGTAAATTTTTTCATCTTTTTTTGTTATTTTATATGACGATCATCTAATGCGCATGCGCAGAAGGAAACTCATTCTGGCTGGATTCTCAGCTTTTTTCTTCACTATAGGATATCCTTGTGAGCACTCTATTGTTATAGCCGATGATTCAAGCTTATTTTACAGTATTCTTTCATCATAAGTGGTGAAGCCATTTACAGGTATTTGTGTAGAATGATACTGACGTGAATCGAAAATCAGTTTCTTCTCCAAAAACTGTCATAAATGTTGCTTACATAACATCTGTGAAAAAAAAGACGAATCGTTCCGATATTTTGAAGGTATTCTTTCCCCCCTCAAAATGTTCATTTACAGTATAAACTCAAATTTAAAAATTAATCAGTCGTTTTATCTTCAGCCCCATACTTTACTAAATCACTGCGAATGTGAGTATTCTACCTCTTAGAATGAAAGCTTAAGATTTGTACCTATTTTCACAATTCTTTTTGGGTGAAATTTTTGCTAAAAAAATTTGAAAAAGGGTATTATCAGGGAAACAACTTTGCATTTTCACTAATAAAGATTGATGTGGCTGAAGGTGTCGAAACTGCGTAAAATGTCCCTATGAAGAAGTTTTTTTACACTCGTCCGATTCTTAAAGTTTCACTATTATAATAAATGTACATATTTCCTTACCAAGTTTTTTATTTTGCATCTTCATGTTTAATTCTTGAGAAGAACTCTCCTAAAATCTCTTTTTGTACAACCATGAGTGATGGATTTCAGGTGTTGATCTATCGAACTTAATCTGAGGGCAGGAACTCATTATATACATGTATTCGGTCTCACATATGGCGCATGGCGTGTCTTACGAAATTGTTGAACATCGATATTACAGGTACCTTATACCTATGAGATCTGCATAAAGTAAAATATGATGCGTACGCATAGAGTCGTGGGTTTGATCGAATTCTAATGGTCCAAAGAACAAGACGATTTCGATGATAATTTCTCGACTTGTTAAATCAGACGGCATCGCCCTGTACGAAAATTTCGAAACAAGGTTGAATTGTGGTCGTCGTAAGTTTCGAGAACACAATTGAAAATGTCTGGACGAACAAGACATTCGAGCTTGTAATACTATTTCACGGTGTTCGAACGAAATTTACGATTTAATTATGCATCCTTTTGATGTTACAGTATAGGGATTAGTTTTTTGAGCTGGCTTTGTTTACGTGAAATATCGGCGCCACTGGAACTCGTTTTTTGTTTGGAATGCGAATATTATTAATTTGTACCATCAACGTGTCATCATTTCAAGACGACAAAACTAAACATACTCGCTGGAAGGGACAATCTCCGCGTTTGTTCGATTCACGAGTGTATGATACATTTCGGTGGTTCGCGATGTGAATGCAAATTTATCGCTAAACGTAAAAAATTCCTGTGATGTCGAATGTAAATAAATCGAGTTGACGGTAGTGAAAGCTAACCGAAGGGGTTTATGAATCGAAGTGGATTTTTTTTCCCCGCCAAATGGGGGTTATCTTAATCACGACTTGAACCGTTTACGTTTCACTTTCGAAGTACGCGCGCGATATCTGTAAACGCTATTATAACGTTATTATCATATAAGGTTTAAAATAACGGAATTTATTGGCTAGATTAATCTATTAAAATTAAGTACGACATTACTTTTCGATCGCGTGGAACGTTCGAGTATAAATTCATTTACAGATCGCGGCGCATTCACGCGCATTTTGTTAAGAAGGACGTGGGGTACGATGTGGCGGCCTATAATTGAACGTGTATCTTGTGTAAACACCTGCGCAAATAAATTAACTAGCGAAGAAATTTTAAAACCAAATCGGCGCCATAAATCAACGCCGATAAATCAATAAATATAGAATAACTAGATCGAATTGCGCACGCTATGCCGATCTGCCGGTAGGCGATTTAACCATTTTACATAATCGGTAATCACATTCGAACTACTAAGTATAAAATATTTCGTTTTTTTTTATCTTTGACGTAATCAAATTGAAATGTAATAGAACTTTTTCTCGCTACCTTGCGCCTTCGTATCGTATGGGCTATTAATCGGTACGTGTATCAGCGGTGAAAGCCAAACATATGTGGAAAGTATTTACGGTCTGAAAATCACCGATCGACAAATGATTATCTGAATATATCTTGCGTCTCGTTGGACGCCATCAACGCTGTAATGAAGTTTTGGAAAAAAGAAAATGTTGCTCGCATGAGAAAGTATCCTGAAAAATCGTCGATATATTTAGTTCGATGCACTCGAACGAATTAATTTTCATTATACCGAAGAAACTCAACTGCATCTTTTTAATTGTTCGGACACGCGCGTCGGCGCGTTTGCACCGATTTCCAACACCGAATAAATCAAAATACGTAGCCGAAAAAAAGGTAGCTCTCGGTTTAATCATAAATTAGTTTCCAAATCACACGTGAAATTTGTATTCCAATAAAAAAAACACGCGAAAAACCTCATAAAATTATTAACAAGCGTTATAAATAACTTGGGGTAGTCGTTGGGAATATTCGTATTAAATCATAATGGTCATCTAATCCATACTTTTTAATAGTTCTAATAAATAATCAAGATGATACTTCTGGTTTTATTAAATTGATATTAAAATACATATTAATTTATACGGCGGTCGAGTGGAATAAGACGAAACCGCTTTTTCAGTTCAGTAATTTGAATAAATCATCGACGTATTCGCTTGGCTGGAAATATTAAGTATGGAAGCGGTTAGCTTTTTTCCTTTTTTTTAATAATTCTGATAAAGGTAATTAATCTCCGACGTCGTTTCGGTTTCCTTTAAACATTTTGACTTTATTGCCGTCATCAATGTACCATTTATTTGTGCCCGTAATAAACAACGTTTACGGTTTTATAATGTCGGCCTAATAAAGCACCGAGTTGAGGTGAAACCGTGGCTAGATTGTAGATACTGGCTAGGCTGGTCGACAGTTGATGTGTTTTCGGATACAATGTGGATATAGAGTTTTTTCAGAAAATTTTCCTGGACGGATTTCAGTTCTATTAAAGAAAATTGATTCATTTATTCATTATTATTATTATTCTCATTATTATTTCTTCTTATGATTTTCTCATTTATCATATTGATTTTCATGGGACCATGTATATTTCTTACAATTGGAAAACAAAAAATTCATTTTTGATTTTCGTAAGATATGTAATTGAAATATTTTTCAAACGAATATAGAACTATCCAATTTCTGGAGTTGAGAATTTTTTTTTTAATAAATTGAAAAATTGAAAATATTAGGCATAATTATACTTTTCAAAAAAAATTTACGGAGTATCAACATGGGTGGGCTAAATTTTGTTTTTTTTTTTTCAAAATGTGAGGGGCAGGATCGCAATATTATGTGAATGATATTAAAAAAGGTCATAAAAATTTCAGCCTTCTATTCAATTTTCAGTCCCCACCAAAATTAAGCCATATTTTTCAAATTTTCAACAAAAAAAATTAATTTTTGAGCAATTGAAAATGTTTTACGTTCCAAAGTCTTATGAATTGTACTCTACATTTTTTTTTTAATTTAGAATTGTTTTTAAATTTTTGTTTTCAAAAAGCAACGATTTTAGTCATTTTTAAAAATGAAGAACAAATTTTTAATTTATTGGTCTTGTACACAGTACTATCTCAGTTTAGGCTTTTTTGTCTCAAAAGACAAAATATGCTCGATTTGTTCCATAGTTCGAAAGAGCCTAAATTAAGCCCACACTGTGTGTAGAACTGTACAGTGTACACTCAATAAATTACATATTTATCATTGATCATTGAAAACAACTGAAATTGTTACTTTTTGGAAACAAATTTAACAACGGTTTAGACCTACTCAAATAATTTTTTTTTTAATTGGCAGGTACCATTTTTTTCAGTCTTTAGATGACGAAACATGACTTTAAAACATCGAAAAATTTGTAATTGCCTAATTTTTTGTTGTTGAAAATCTGAAAATTCTTATGTACCTTTTATTTTGGAGATTTTAGAAATTGAATAAGAGAGCTAAAATTATGATGATTTCCTTTTGAGATCATTTAGCCATTATTGTAACTTTGCCTCCGTCACTTTTTAAGTAAAAAAAAAAAATCTGAATTCATTCCACTCAAGTATCCACTATTCACTAAGATTATTTTTGTAATAACTTAGTCACTTTTTTTTTATTATTATTTTTTGTTACTATTTTAACAATTGTTACTATTCGTTATAATTATCATAAATTTCAAAGTAAAATTTAATAATTATCGCACTTTTGAGCGAACAACTCAACTTCGTTTGTTTGTTTTTTTGAATTTTGCTCAATTTATTCAGAAAAATTTTTTCGTTCGTTTTTGCAATTTTTTAAATTTGTAAAACTTGATTTCCATGTAGAAGTATTTTAAGGTTTTATTTTTTATGATGAAGAAAACAAAAATATAGATTAAAAATTGAAAACGTTGAGAACCCTAAAGTTATTAAATGACTCAGCACCGATGTTCAAGTCTACCTATTTTTACCTCACTCCCAAACACTTCGAACATTTTTATACAGAGACCTTAATCTTGATTTGAAAATTGAGGAATGCCATAAAAATATTTAAAGACTTATTGCTCTTTGATGTTTAAAAACAGTTGATCATGTAGTATGAATGGAAATATTTTTCAAAGTTGTCCCACCTCTCTCGATCCTCCTCCTCTTGGTAACGTCACTGATAAGATTAAAAACCTAATTTTGAAAAATTTATTTACCTTTTTTTTTTTTAGTCGACTTTTCTAATCTTGTAGAAATGTTTAAGACCAACACCTAATAATTAATTATCAAAATTGAGTTCGTACCTTTACTGGGAAATCATGGAAGAAAATTGTAAGTAGATTTCCAAAATGTCGCACATTTCCAATACTTTTTCAGTGAATGATGTTTTTAGATTATTCAACCACTTATGAAACTTCAGCATTCTCAATTTTCGAAAAAAGTAATTTTCCATTTAACCGCACTCAGAATTTTTTTTTTTTTGGTCCAGGCTGAAAATAGTAGGGTATATCTGCATACTTGTACGTATATATTTACAATAAGCATGCATAGTCTTGAAAAATCAAAATTTATTCTACTATACTCCTAAAAATTTGCTTTTGAAAAATTGTTGCAGGGACAAAAGGTGGAAAGCTTTTCTCTTCTTGAGTGCGCCGTTGTAAAAATATGCTCATTTTAAAAATTATTACATAACTTAAATTAGTGGATAATAATTCAAAAAATTGATAATTGGGTTCCTTTTTTCCTTTTATAAGATAACTCCTTTACTCTTTTTTTTTTTTTTTTAATTGAACAACTAGCCTGCATTTGATAATACAATTTATTTTTACTAAAGAAATTGACTGAAATTTTTATTTACATTTTTTTTTTAATTTCGAATAATTAAGTGCGAGAGCAAAAGAAGACGAAGGTGACTTTATTTTTAATCTGATTAACTTTGCATTTGGAATTCCTAAAGGAATTATTGCGAGATTATATTTCCACAAACTAGTTTACTTTTAGTTTAGCTGCGCGTTAATCGTTTATACGCAAATCCGCAGTCGCTGCTCTAATTTCTAGTTTCATTCTAATAAACGAGTTTTATGTAACAATTAAGCAAACGAGGAACGATACAGAGTAAGAAAAAACTAATTAAATAAATCACCCTACATATATCACATATACCGATGTGTAATTTCTTTCGGGCAATGTATTGTGAAAAAGTAAAGAAACGAGGTGAACCAGATTCGAGCGAATTTTATATTTTCATCCTCATATAGACGTCATACTTGGAAACTATTTGAAAAGATCATTGCGATCGCTACGAGATACGTACCGAATGGATGTATAAAAACGCAAATGAACAATTATGTAACCTACGTTCAACTACTACTGGAAATATAAATCAGTTTTGGGCAGATAAATTATACGGTATAAGTACGCCTTGTTTCGTGGCGATACAGTATTTTAGTTCGGAGGATAATACCACGGAGTGAATTATATCGTAGTGAACATTGAATCGAAACAAATATTGATCTCGGTATCCTACCGGTTTAATTATCCAAAAATATAGTTTTCGTTTTGGTACATTAACGCCCTCGTTGTTAAAAATAGTTTGAGGTATGATTTTTTTTTTACCATACGTGGTACGTGGCCGAGATAGAATTCGATTTTTGACCTACTTAAGATACCTATATTTTTAATTCAGTGAAATGACTTAGATTTATGATTAACAAAAAAAAAAAAAAAAAAGAATAGACTCTTTTACAGTAGAGTTTTACAAATGGTGAGAAAAAAATGCTACGTGAGCCTTTCTTGAGCAAACATATTAATAATCGCCATAAATAGGATGGCTCGACGGTATACAAATACGGTTTAAAGACACGGACAACGAGTTGACGACAAAAATACGGCCGGAAAAAATCGAAATTTCTCGCCCTCAACGTCAATACTTATTCACTCGAAGAGCTGTGAAAAATCATCGAGCACGTTGCTTTCGTCGTAGAAAAATGAAACGTGAAATATACATTTAGTGCGGGCGTTTAATTTGAACTTTATCACGAAACCGTATGAACCGAGCTAACGTCACGAAAGGCAATAATCCGGTGACAAAAGTGGCCCGGCGTATATAAGAAAAACACCAAATAAATCACATGTCGGGGCTTCGTATTTAACTAAAACAAGTATAGAAATAAAGCTCTCGGTATACCAGTACGAAAACAAAAGATGAAAATTCTGTAAGACGGTGGAACACTACGAGCTATTTGCATATAGGGTTTTGTACGCGCGTCGATGATTTATACCGAAGTCTAAGAACGCATCACGTTAAGCACTTATCTCGAAATGCTGGCGAAGGTTTTTCAGGCGTTTGACGAACTTCACCAAATGATTATGTCATGCATCCGACAAAACCACAAATCGGAAGATAAACTGGTACCGTAAATCCTCGTATTTATTCGGGTGTCACGATGAAGCTATAAGTCAAGGGCTGCGACTTTGTTACGGTGGTATTCTAAGCCGCGTGCAAATGCGCAGGAACGAAGAAACGATATTTAGAAATTTCAATAGAAATACGCCTTTAAGTTATAATTCCAGAATCTTTATTTATATCGTTTAAGGTGTGTTCAAATTTCATAACTCGGCGCCACAGCGAACTCGTAGAATCAATAAAACACGGCGTCGTTAACTCTTACATACGTGTAGTCAAAAGGTCATCGTTGATCCGCAACTCGAGTATGGGTAAACGAGTCATTACCACAGGCTGATCGTTTAACGCGGATATCATAATAAGTCTTCAATCTAAAACCCCAGAACCGCAATTCACGCAAAAATCGATCAATCATAATTGTACCGAGGTAATTTGGGAGTACAGATAATGGGTGGCTTTTCATTTTGGGCACAGATGACACCAGTTCACCAACATCATTTGGCGACATGTTGAATACAAAATGAGCTCATTATTAGGGCAATCGAGTGATACGAAATGTTAAAAAAGCCATCGAGCTGTTCACTATACGAAGGGTTAAACTGATAGCTCCCTTCTCGCAATTACCATCGTTTTACCAGTCGGTCTGGCGGTCTATAAGAAACCATCATTTTTGAATGGTTTTTCGGGTGCAATGGTTACTCGCCTCGGTATTGTTAAGTACAATGAATTGAAAAGGGCATTGTAGAAAAAGTATTCGATAATAATTGATTCAATTATCAAGAAGAGACACAATGAGGCTGCGATAACATTGGTGATATGTATAGACTACGCTCTCCTATATGCATACTTGTATCAGAAATGTGACAGAAGGCGAGCATTACCTAATGATAACGTATTACAGGTTGTCAAAATACAAACGGTTAATTATGGTAATGAGGCGAAATATAGCGAACGTGTCGTTACACGAAGGTCTTTTAGTTAGGGCTACTCGGGTAGACTTTTATCACCGGTGGTTATAACGCCGTCCGCCCGTTCGGACCAGTCTATATTGCGTGAATGGGAGCACCATTACTTTCCAATGTAGGTTAGTTTTATATTATAATTCTCAATCATCTCATCAAGGCCGGCAAAAACCAAAGCGTACGCTACGTTGAATTACTGCAGGCTCAATTTGAAATATCGAAGCCGTATCAATACCGAAAAGAGTATTTAATTTCCTACATAATCGTTACGTAATCGCCTATCGTATGACATAATGTTATTATAGTCATCGGCTCTTAATTAAATAGTACCTACGCCCACTTATACATTGCGGATTATCATTCTGCTGTATAGTACATTACAATGTGCTGGTGTGCTGGCCATTGGAGCTCGTTTAACGTCGTCTTTCTCATACTAATCAATATCGCAATTCTATTATGCTGTTTGTCGTCTTTTTGGTACGTTCATTGAGTAGTATAATTGAATTGAAATGCTCCTATCGCCGAACGTAGTGGGCGAATTGACCTGAAATCGAAAGGCGCGATTCGCCCCAAAACTTATAAATTAACTTTTCAAGCACGTTATACACGTGTACTTTTCGTATACACGTAGTATTCAACACACAATGACAGAAAACGAATAAATAACTGTCCACGTCAATATTACTCTTTTGAATTATAATTTTTCTTTTTTATCGCTCAATTAACATAAAACAACATGAAGCACTTTTTCTATTATTTATAAGCGTTGTTTATGGTATATATTTTCTGTAAAAATGAAATTTTCAATTAAATTATCATAATTGATTTGAACGAGCTTTGTAAATTTATGATTAATAATCCTAGCTTCATGGAATTGTATGAATTGTCGTGAATATATGTAGAGTGGTGAAAATTGATCTCACTGCCCGCATGACTAGCAAAAAGGAAAATTTGAAACGCCTATGTAGTCTAAATCCCATCAGTAGAAGCAACGAGCACAAATTACCTACTGCTTGGATATTTTGAAAAAAAAAATTGTAGATTTAAATCAAATTTATATAAAATTGAAAAACGCACTAAAATGTTGAAAAATGTGGATAGTGAACTAATTGATACTGAACAAGCGGTAATCGAAGTGCGAATACGAAGCATAGATAATTTTATGAATCCCCTGGAAATTATTTAAAATAAGTAAATTATTATTTCTTACGAATTGCTCCAAATTCGTCATTTATGAAGAAACAGGACATAGCCAAGTTCAGTGTTTTGGGCTACGGTATAGCCCTTGAAACCATGAACGATTTTTATTTCGAACTTGAAGAGTAGGATATTCAGCAGCTGATAAGAGCATTTCAATTTCACCAGCAACATTAAAATTTGGATCTGTTAGGTCTGTCGTCCACTCTATCATATTTGTATTTTTCTTAATTCAGATAATGAAAGATGGTATTTTAAATTTAATTCAAATTTTAAAGAAGTCGGTAGTTTGAGTAATTTTGCGTATACTTTTATAACCAAAGTGACGTGAATACTTGAAGACATATGGATACTCTCCCTCATAGAAACACTCATGTAAATATAAGTCAGCTGATATGAACATGAAATTAGTCTCAAATCCTACTCAGAGCAATTGTGAACTCATTTTTTTGCCTATCAAAATTTGAATTTAGCTTTGAAAAACATTAACATGCAATAACCATAGAGATCATCTTGAACCAGTGATAGGAATTTGATAATTTGCAATATTTTATGACAAAAAATGATAAACATGTTGAAAAATGGAAAATAAATAATTACTCAAAAATTAAAAAAAAAAATTTAATTTAAAAAATGTTAAAAATGAGAAATGTATTTGAAAAGTGTTTTCAAAATTTTCATCAAAGATAAGAGCACTCGTACCTGTTTGTTCTTCTTACTCTTCAAGAACTACTCGCAGACGAAGAAACTACTTTGAGAAACCTCTTGAAGTTTCTCCAAACCATTAACATCCTTTCCCAAATTTAGTCCTCTCCTTAACTCGTGCCTCTGGTCAATGTAGCTGTATAGAGCTCGTAAATTAAATAAGTAAACCTAATTGGAAAAAACGTATTGAAAGCCCTAATGATTTTCTTGATTGAAACGAAACTACGTACGTTGGTTTGTGAAAATGAACAAAATGAAAATTTTTCATTGAACATGTGAGAATTTTCTGCTTACAAGTTTTATAATGCATGGTCAAATTTAATTACGCATTTTTTTATTCTTAATACAATTTAACAACATTAAGAAAGTCATTCTTATTTCTTTTTGAAGTTATATTTCTTTAAAGGTGGAAATTTTGTGGAATTCTTAGCTTACGTAAGTCGTTGATCTTTTTATTCTATGCTGTCTAAATTGAAAAAAAATCCTAAGTATTATAATAAAAGTTAATAATTTTCTTACTGGACTAAAATCTAAAAAAAAGAGATTTACGCGTTGTTCGGTGAAGTTGAACATTTTTTTGGCGCTGCATTGTTACTCAAATTCTTTTTGGAATGAAGTGGTCTACAAGAGCTTGTATTTTCTTGTAAAACACGACTAAAGTGGTTAATTATTCGAACGTATTTGGTAAGCTATATCATTCAACACCGAGATTGATAAAGAAATAATTATTTCATCTTGTAACATAATAGCTCCTGCGTAGCTTCATCTTACATGGCGGATTACAATTCAATACCATTCGCATATTTTCCCATTCACGAATAATAAATAAGTTTCTATTAGTACTTAATTATTCGATCGACTTGAACACATTGTGACGATAAACCTGTTCTTGACGCGCTCGACTACGTAGCCGGTCGATGGAAGGTGTATTTTTACCTTATTTTATTACTTTTGTGGCATGGGAGTGTGTTTGTATATAGAATACAATTTTTTTCGAAACAAAAAATTTATAACGCTATGTTTCATAATAATTACATATTCTACAAGTATGGCTGAACGTATAATGTAAAGCGAAAAATATATAAAAAAAAAACAAAATGTCTGAACCTATTAAAATATTCGTACATGTATGTTGGTGCAGTAAACGAGAATTTTAATAATTTTCGTCTCACGAGGGAAATTTATTTCGTTCTTATGGTAATTTAAGCTCGTTTTATAAGGTTGATTTTTGATTTTTACCAATGTTCTATTCAACCAGTAGCTTACTTGATGAGGACAGTTGTACGATAAACGAAGCCAGATTTTCAATTAGATTTATGAAATCGACGTTGACTTACTTACATCTTAATTTTTTTAGACGTTTTATTTGAATTTATGTAGTGTATTTGGATTTGATCTTTTCGCAACTGACGAAATATTTAAATGAACTCAGAAAAATGATTGCAGATTAAAAATACAGTGTTTGAATGTCACCAGATTGTTATTTGTTGGTTCTTCAAATTATTTATACTTTTTTTGGTTTTATTTTTGAAAAAATATTTTTATGAAAGTTTGAGAGGTTTTCTTAAATAATCATAGCTTATGGGTGAGTTTCATATGTGATGGATGTATGCGAATAATAGCAATTTTTTCGGTTGGTTTTAATTATCTCCAGTTGATATTGTTTGAATTTTTGCAACACTCAGGTTATGAATGGCTTGATGCAAATAAATGAGAAGAAAAATTATACCAGAAATTTTGGTAGGTTTTCATACTTCCAAAATATAAATTCTTGTTCGTCGAAAAATTGACAAATATATTGGTAATTTTTTTAAATTTTCCAAAAATTGAGAAATTATAAATGGCTGACAAAATATTTTTTTACTTATAAATACGAAAGCTATTGAAAAGAGGGCTGATTTGACATTTCGTAGAGCTTGAACCCCATATCACCTCTTTACCAAACACTACTAAGCAAGGGATAAAATATAATGACATTAAAAATGGAAAAATTTATCTCTATTTCAATCATTATTCTTTTTTTAAATTACTTTCTGTAAGATCTGTTTTTTGTAAATGTCAAGCTTTTTTGATGGTCTTTGCATATATCATTTTCTTTCTATCTTGTTTGGAGTCATCATATCGAGTTTATAGTCATTGCATTTGAGCTGTTTCGAAATTCTAAAAATCTCCTCAAATTTTGACACGTGCCCAGTATTGGTTTCATTTTCACTAAAATTTGAAAAGCTGTATTGTGATTAATAACTAACCAATTTTTCAAATATTTTGGAAAGAACGGTTATCATTTTGAATTTTTGGGATTTGGTCTCACTCTAAGTAAGATTAATTTGTCGATATTACAATAAGATCGAAGTATGTCACTCTGTTAGCGTACGTAGTTCACAAGTTTTTTTAAACGGTGATTCGCTCGATTGGCACTTGTATTTAGTATGTCCGTTACGTGTATTGTCAATTAGTTGGAATTATGTCTAAGATGATGTGAAAAATTACGTAATTAAGGAATTAAAAACAAAGAATAAGTGAGCAATGTATTCCAATTTATATATCGTGTTTTCCATTCAAACTATACATTGAGTATAAGAAGACTGGGAACACAGCTTCACGTTAACAGCGGCTCGGAATTTTATGAGAACTTTTAACCAGATAATTGATATTAATTTTCGTAATAGTTTATTATATTTTAAATTATATGTGGCGCAGATGAGAGATACTAAACAAACGTACGCTGTCGTTAGGCGTATGTTTGATCATCAATTATTAACCTTGTCGTGGCTACAGAGCTGTCAATTTTTGACACTTTAAATGTTAATTGTATATTTGTACTTTCGGGATACCGTTGAACGATTTCTTTGTTTAATCCTGCGTATATTTATAAGGCTGTGTGTTCTTTTTGTTTTTTGGAAGAGATAAATACCCAACTCCGGGTACTAATTATTGACTTTTTTGTGAACAGGTGTTTAAGCTATTTTGATAACTTGCCGGGTATTATTACTCAAGTCCTAGAGTCGACATTGTTATATTCGAAACTATTATGATCTCCCCGTCTTGTTATAATTTGCATCCGCGTTCTGTCGCGTTCTTTTGCTACACACCCGTCGCATTTATGGTACACCCGGTGATGATGTTTTCCGTTATTTTTGCGCTTAAACGTGGCTAGTGAATTTTTTGCTGATAGGTACTTGAATTTGGTTATCACGTAATTTCCCACTATGCATTTATTTGGATTACCACGTTCAAAATACAGTATGGAAATCATTATTGAACCTTAGTGCGCCTTGAGATGGTACTACAGACATAAAAATGTGCTACACTAAATGGTCGTACCACTATCCTTATACAATGTACATCTCTCAAATTTTTCAACATAATGTTGATTCAGTCTTTCGTGAAACTTTTCAAAATCATCCGCCGCTTCTGATTAATTATTCGCATTTATTTTCGTGCATTTAATCTTTAATAATTGTAAGACTTTTTTTAGTGGACTGACACCTCCGACTACACATTTTTTACTCATTTTCGAATTTTTTAAAATGGATAGGTTCATATGATTCCTCTGGACAGCCCCATGGGGGGGCTCAATTTTGTAGTTATTTTTAAAAGCAAAACTTTTTCATCTGTAAAATATTTATAATCATCCTAAATTCAACTGATTATGTAGTTTTATGAGGGATGTCAAAGGGGGAGGGGGGTTCAACTTTGAGGGCTGTATACTGGTTATGTGTGTGAAAAGATTATCTCAACTGGAAATCAAATATTTTTATGTTTAGAAATGCTGCGTAAATTAGCAGTTCATATATATAAAATCAATGAAATAAATCGAGAAGTTAAGCGTACAACTACAATGTTGCATGCAAATATGTTATCTGTCCACGCTGTAATATATGAGAAATTGTAATAAGGAAGCGAGCGCCATAAATTAGTTACATTTCCATGATGGTTTTCGAAAACCAATAACTGATTAAGGATGCGTTATATTTATTGTAATACGTAGAAGTTTTAGTCGTTTTAGTTGACTTACACGAATATACTTCTATGAGGTTGAGTATCAATGGGTCTTCAGGTATTCACGTCAATTTGTCTTACGAATAGCAGTGGACGTATGGACATATAGGGTCATAAAAGTATATGCAAAATTATTCAAATTATCGCCTCATTTAAAATTTGAATTTTATTAAAAATACCATCGCTCATTATCTGAATTAGAAAAAATACAAGTACGATAGAGTTGACCACACAAAGTATAAATTGCAGACCTACACGCGGTCTTGTCAGCAGTATGGACAACGGTGCTTTAATTAGCGAAGCACGAGCGTCGAGCTGGCATGATTGGGTGAAACGTGTGCGGTTGTGTGCGTCCTCTGCTATCAAACCAATCAAAGGACAGAAAAGCCGGAAGGAAAGAATCGAGGTCGTAGATACTATCTAGTTGGTTGCATTTTTACAGAAATTTTTTCACAATGTAATACCGCATACAAGTCCGTTGACTTCATGTTTGAATTCCTGTTGTCTCGTTAAATTACATTAACGCGAATAATACTAGTATTTAACACTATTTTTGCATTGTAAACTGCCCCGTCAATGCGAACTAACGGACGAGAATGTTTAACATGCAGATTTTCTTACTAAAATATCGTATAAATTGTATCGCGTGAACACAATAAAGTCATTTATTTAATTGACCAGATTGATATACGATTCTTTGTACCTTTAAGCAATGAGTTGTCTTGTAATTTTACGTTATACGGTTGTTCGTCTCGTTGCATTTCTTATATGATATTGTCGGTATCTTATTTTTCCCTTGCTGTGGAAAATAAAAATAAAACAAAGATAATCGAATGGCGTTGATTCTTTATACTTTTAACACCAGATTCTGACGTATAAATGCGTTTTTTCAAGAACTCTTTGCTATATATTTTTCTATGTGTTGGTCGTTTATCAGATAGCTTGATCTTATAATTCTTCAACACGTACCTAATTATCTTTAAAACAACAGGGGTTCTTTAATTCTCGCCGATTTTATGTCAATGAATACGAAATTGTAACATTATCCGCGAACTGGCGTACGCCGAGCCGCTGTCAACCGGTGGCCAAATTATATCAGGTTTTTGACAATATTACTACAATGTTGCGACGTCGAGATATAAACACGCACGAATCTACAATTGTTTAGCTTTGGTAAGCTAATAATAAAATATATTTCTCCTCTTGATTCTATGTGTGATTTTTTTATCCAAGCTTCTATTCAAAATGGTGAAAATTCTCATTTTAAAACTGATTCGTTACTGTTTCCCATTTCTTAAGCTAAAAATACGTGCCAATAGCTTTACAACAAACCGGTTTCAGTATTATTGAAATTCGATCGTTATCTGTATTTGGATTTCGATAACAAATGATCCTCCTAATGGTAAGAAAAAACGAATATTTTAGACCGAATTTCTCCGACCAATGGTCTTTATTGGCGAATCTCTATAGGAATTCAATACCGAATGATGTAGGTATAGTGAGATATTAGTTTACATTCTTTTTTTCGAAAACACGTTTATGGAAATAGACGCGCCTTGTTTTGGGTTCTGAAAGCTGGTCGGAGAAAATTTTTAATTGGGGAGTTATCTCTGTGAAACGAATTTCTATTTGCATACTGATTGCTTGATTATGGAGAACGATCTCCGGAATTGGATGGTAGTAAAGAAGCGGTTTCAGGTCGTTTTCAACTTCGTTGTCGTTTATTCGATATTAATTGACTTAAACTTACACGAGTACTTCTACCATGTAGTTTTAATTGAGTATTGCTTATCATGAGGTAATGCCAGAAGCCGAGGCTTCTATGGTGTCTACTTTATATTGAGGTATTTATGTATAATACAACGGTTTTTCTTTTCAAAGTGTGTATTCGTTCACTCAGTGTGCCTTTATTTACCATCATGAGTGAAAAATTGAAAAGAACTGAGAACATAGTCTGGATTTCCTTAAGGAAATGGCTACAATGTAATATGGCATTTATATGAAGAGAGAGGAAGTTACAATTAGTGATATTACTTCGGTTTCTACATCGCACGACTAGCTTGCTGATTGGTATGGAAAAAGAGTGAATTTTTGCGTATTTTTCGAAAATACATGTAGTTGGTGTAGAACACAAAACCGATCAAAAATGGGTCAGATGAATGAAGTATGACCCTAATAAAAGTTCTACTTTGTTTCAGCTGCCAAAGTTAAGATCCAACCAAGTTTTAGCATTTATCTAAAAATAACTACATCAAATCTACATGCACAGTGTATGAATTCCAGAATATTTCAAAAATGATTTAGATTGATTGAAATATCGTTTCCAATAAAGGTTCTAACTTCTAACTAGTTTAAGGTGAGAAAGTTGTTATCCACCCGTAATATAGCATTTTGCCAAAAAGTACCCTCTCCCCCGCCACCGCCTTTCCCAAGTCCTGGCAGGTTTCAATTTCCAAATCGACTGAGAGTGGTTTAGACGGATAAAGTATCGTTTCAGTAAGAAGCATAACCAGCTGTAGCTATTCAATTTGGCGTCCACCCGAATTACAGTTTAATGGGAAAAATTGCCCCTTGTCCCTCCAAGTAGTAAGGGGGCAGGTCCGGGACACCAGGACAATTCATTAAAATATACCGTGAATCATAACTGAAATCACACTTCTATAATTTTCATAAATTTCTAAGCATGTTCAAATATTTGTTTTCCCAAAAAATAAAGAATGACCAAGAAATGAATGTATGCATGTTCTGAAAATGAAAAATTTTATAAAAATGTTTCAAAAATAAACAAATTGAGGTTTTGAAGAAAGAAGTTATAAAGGAAAGAAAACTTGTAAAAATGAGAACGTTCAATGCAATAAGTGTTCAAAAATGAAAGAAATTACTGAAAATTTGTTTCAAATTTTTTTTTGAAAATATTCATATCATTACTGTCTTGTACCCATTCACACCTCTCAGCAGTCCTACTGTTCCAAAAGACATTTTTAAGTCCTTGAAGCGAAGTTGTCATTTGAATAACCATTCAAATTCTTAAGAATTGAATATAATTACAGTTAGGTATCGCAAAAAGCTTCGATCAAAGGTCTACTATTGGCATGATTCATTCTTTCGCTGCACTACTGAAGTGTATACACCGTAGTGTGTTGGTGTGGCCTACCAAACTACGAAAGGCGATGTTCGCTCTACTTGAGAGTTCTTGGACGTGGAATATTTGGAATTGTTTACGTTTTCATTGTTATAAGTTATAAGCCCTAACGCGTAGAAAGCAGATGCTTGGAGAGCTAATAATTTTGAAAATGACACAGATCTAGATGCGAGCGTACCTTCATTTAAAAATTCTACCGGTGGGTCGAAGTTCCTTTCACGCCATCGGTCATTAGAGAGTTATAATTTTACACGTGGAATTAAAAAGAGGCATACTTTGTTAAACGATTTTCGTGGCTACTTTATTTGTTTTCTTTTTTTCATTTATATTTTTAATTAAGTTGGGCGCGTTCGCTCGTTAACGTGCGCTCGTTGCGGGTAAATTTACGATTTTATTGTGAACGCGGAATTAATAAATAAATTAATGACTCGACCCGACCAGACGTTGTGGTGCCCGGTTATAGGAGAGGAATTAATTCACACCGAAGTGTGGAAGAGCGTAGCGCGCATAACCCTATCGAATAAATTTTCCATTTCCGTATTCGGTCGCCATATTCGAGTCTCATTTCCGGAATCGTTTTAACCAATCGTATTACACGAATAAAACCGAGAAGATGGCTGCGCGCTTTTAAAATACGAGCGTAAAAACCTCCCACGGTTTTTCGTATACGCGAACTTACGCGTTTAAGTTTACGCGATACGCGTTCCTAACGAATGGCAGTCCTTCGCAGGCGATTGCGTGTTTCGATGACGCATCGTGCTTATTTTATTTTTGCAGTAGCTTGGGCATAAATTGCTCGCCTGATGGGCATAAATAAATATACGAGATATATGGTTTTTTTGCATTTTATTTGGACAACCGTCGCTCTTTGGCTTAGCTTATGCGAGTATTTTAGATCGAAGATAACGTGATCCGCGGGCTTTTACCTTGGTTTTCGTTCATTTGAAAATTTACCCAACGGTATACTCGAATGGTTAATCTAATCGGGGCGAAGGAACCTGCATTCGCCCGTATGGAATTTTCCCCTTAGTAGCGTGTTCAACAGGTATAAGTCTGTCTTTTCAAGCGCCCTCATTGGTGCTACATCAAGGTGTTAACCGTGCGTATGGTTTATTCCAAATATAACTCGCCCATTGCTTTTAAAAAATTGATTACGAGCGGAAACGCGACGAATTAGGATTCATGAATTTCAAATTAACTATAGGTAGGGAAAACCGGATATGGAAGCGATTAGCAAAATGGCTACAGATAATAGTAATTCGAGTGTCTTTACGAGTGCATAATTACGCGCATAAATAAGAAAAAAAATCAATTGTTCGCCTGACATGATAAAGCTTCACATGTGAAGGAAGGAAAAGCCAAACATTTATTGCTTTTTTGTGTAAACCTCTTGATCCATGTCCTGTCTCTCTTTATAGGAGTGTCTGAAAAATTCTTTTGTCTTATTGCAAGTACTTGAGAAATGCTAAATGGAAAAAGAGGGGATAAAGAGAGCTTCAGCATGGTATTAGTGAAATTCTGTGTCTCGCTTTTATTTTTGCATTTCAACGAATCCCATGATGTGTATTCCCCTCTACGACATAAAACCATTGAAACGTTTATTTAAATCTCTGAATTTCCTTGTTTCAGTCCATTAGAGCGCGATTAAAACATTTTTAGAATTTTTGTTTGACCCTTGGAGCTTCTTTATCCCATTTTTCCCAACAGAAAAATTTATTCGTTGTCTTCTAATAAGTTACAAGTTAGATATTCAAAGACTCTTCAAAAGGTTCGCACCCGAGGGAACTTCCCTCTTTCCCCTGCTCTCGGCACCACTAATTCGTAGCGATTGATTAAAAGAGTTGGTGGCTTTCTAAATGGCACCCTTTTAGAAAAAATTCAATTATCGTTTGTTTTGCCCCGTTAAAAAAATTCAAAATGACTTCCAGTTTTGAATAAATTCAATTGAAGGTATCCCATCAGCATTTGAAATGCTAATGGCTATTTAGGTAAACCAGTAGCTTTCAGAGTGGTAAATGCATCGAAAATAGTCAGTTTTCCCTTATTTTGATCATATTATTAAAATTCCGGGTTCATCTGAATCTAATGCCCTTTTCGAAGGAATGCAAAATTTTAGAGAGTAATGAAATCATGAAAAAAGCTTATCTCGAAGGGAAAACAATTTATTTCAAAAATGGTACCACCTTGAAGGCCCCTACCTCTTTACTCATTGGTGATTTCTAATGCTGTTTGGTTAGTCTCAATTCATTGGGAGCAGAACATAAAAATTTCATCAAAATTTCAAAATTTTTTTGTCACTTCTTCGTATTTTAGTAGACAAACAAATGATAATTATTTCAAAAAATTACAATTCTTTTCGTCTTTAATGGCAAAAAAAAAATGTATTTATTAGAAGATGTTACGAAATAATGAAAACAAATAAATGCAACGTTTTTCAGTTTTTTAGAGTGGGCTAAGGTCACTGGACCTACTGACACCTAAATCGCCCAATACTTTTCTGAACTATACCTATGGTAACATTTTCTAATTTTAGGGGAAAAAAATGTTGATCAGAGTATATCATGCTCTTCAAAATTTTTGACCTTTCTCCGCCTATTTTCAGTATTTTTGTTATTTTTACGAGTAAATTTGTCCTTGATATAAAAACGCTAGCGGATATACCGATTTCCTATTTCTCCTATTTCTCGGCGAAATTCGCTATTCACGCGCGTTGGCGGCTATTCTCATAAGTACGGAGAAAATAAACGTACATCATTCGATATCCTCGAGAAAGCTCGACAATAGATTTGGCCTGTAGAGGTCACTTGGCTCATAAGTCACGCCTTCTTTGAATTTTTGCAAAATTGTCGTACGCCATTGGACTACTTGAGAAAAAGATGAATGGCCGGATCGATTGTTTAGGGCAAACGTATTCTGGTAAAATCTCTTCACTCTTGCCCGCATGCAGTGCGGGAACCAGTTTCATACAAATTATAAGATAGCGTACTTGGTCGAGCGATTTAGAGAAAAATTTTCGCTTATTAATTCGAATAACGATGATAACCTTTTTCACGCTTCGTTGCACGTTGACCTCAACGGGGACGCGAAATAATTAATTTCTCGCTAATTATATCTATATGGTTTTGTCATCTGGTTCGCGAACGCGCCTAATATTTAGATCGGACGAAATTACTCATTTAATTTTCCTTCAATAATCATCAACTCGTTATGGTCAAATGAGAAAAAATTTCAATATACAAGGCGAATATGTCGGTGAAACCGGTTAGAAAAATAATAATCTTTGATTTATGATTTAAGGCTATATACACGTTGGTTCGCGTTGGACCACTTGTCGCTGCTAGTTAGTTTAGTAGGAAATAAAATTCCGTTAATATGGACCTTTTTTCTTCATCGGCTGCGTGGAAAATGAAAATAATAACAATTCGTTGACTCCGAGTTGACAATTATTTCTTCATTTTAAAATCGAAATGATACTCATTTACATATGGAAATATTCTTATTCGGACTTTAATTAGGATTCGGTAACAAAGTGAAATTCAACCTCGATAGGTTCGTGCTGTGATGAGCAATCATGGCCGAAGCAATTCGAATCGATATTAATTTTATTGAAGTTTGTGAAATGCGTACGAGAGTGTACCAGACTTGGGGAGTTTTCGAAAAAATGGTTTGCAAATGGCCTTCAAAAAATATAAAGATAAAAATAAATCTCGAAGTTGATGGATACCCTCTCTTTTAGAATTCGCATCTGGCGAATACGAGTCTGGCAAAATCGAGGTGCTTTTAGTTCTCCGTGCTAGAATTATTTCTTACTCCGGAATGCTATATGTGTGATACCAACTGTGGTTGTGAAAGCACACTTTGCAACCCCAGAAATTCCAGTTCTAGTGGTGGGAATTTATTAGATTAGTCCGAAAGCACATTTTCCTGTTGGGTTATGTATCCTTCCATTTACAAATCCTTCTTTAATCTCTTTCCATACCTTGGCTACGGATGTATGTAACAACTCATCAACATAGAAGTTGAACAAAAAGTACATTAGGGTTTGTGAGCCTTGCTGCTTCAATTTCTCTAAATGCTCGATTAAGGGCCTTAAAATCTGGCAGGCGTAAGTTGGCGCTCCAAAAGGGAACCCTTATTTATCCTACTCGACTCGTATAACTGCACAGTAATTCTTGTATTTCAACTGGTGTCCTTATGTGTCCCTGAAACTAAGAGGATGATGAGTTGTGCGATATAGTAGGCTGTAAATGGTCAAAATGCACGGTGCTTACATAGCTAATTTAAATTGAACCTAAACCTGATGCATAATTCTTCGTCGAAATGAACCTAACATTTTGAAAAATTAAAGAAGAAATCCTTTGTATCTAAAAGTGACATTTTGCGTATGTTTAAAAATGAATAATTAATGGATGATTTAAAGGTCATGTGCGTTATAGAGCCGAATTGAGGTGATATGAGAACGGGTGCTACTTCACAGTTCTTGTACCATAACCTTCCCACCCCTACGTCATTCTCTTATCATCATATTATTGTGATTTCTTGTTGAGAATTTTCCATTTTTTTCAATTTTTTTTTAATAAAAATTCTTGCGGTTGTTTTTCATTCTAAAATTTTTGAATCTATTGCACAAAGCGTGATTTTTTTTTTCAAAAATCATACGCGTGAAACATGAAAACATTCGTTTTTATTTTTCTTAAAACATTTCTTCCCAACCTCCCGAAAATTTTTATTCTTCGAAATCATGCATTCAAAAAATTCATCGGGTTGAGAATTTTTTTTGTAAATATCTTTTCAAATTCTTAATCGTTTCAATAATTTCGATACCAGAACGCTAACCACCATAGTTCTTTTTTTTTCTAATAAAAGAAGATTAAGGAATTAATGCACTTCAATAACATTTTAAATATACTCCTATTTTAATAGGGGTCTGGGGCTACAACCCTACCTAGCCCCCCCAGTTTAATCAGTGCCTATATGCATGCGTACATAGTTTGACCTAATTTTAGATGTTTAGAAGTCGGGAGATGTGGTATGAGGTACGTATTTTTAAAATATCACGACTTTATATCAGAATTACAAAATTATTCACGTATAATTGTATTGGATTTTTAAGTTATAAATTAACTTCTTCTTTGGCAACCCCTCTGAGTGAAAATCGAGCGTATATTATCTTAGAAGTCTCAGTTACCTCAAATCGAGCTCATATTACGCACATAAGTCACAAATGAGTTGACTATTTATTACTCATTTTTAAACGTACTTAATATTTGAAAAAAAAAATGAAAAAAGTTTGAGATCATAATTATTTTGAACAAATTGGTGGCTTAACATTTTTTGGCATGAAAACGATATATTATTACTTTTGTTAAAATTTCTTCAAAATAAAATTTTTTTTGAAATTTTGAAGTTGTCGAAAATGTTGGCCATATTTTGAAAAGTATTTCATTCAATATTAGAGGCTGATTTTTTTTTCATATTTCTATAAGTTATTTGGGCCTTGAGGACTTTCTTTTCTTCCCTTATACATTCAAAAAAAAAAACCTAAAATTTGGCCCATCCTAGTACATACTTATAGGGTGTTGAAAAAAAGAGATAAGTTATCTGAAAGAACGCAGAAGAATGGTAAATCCGTCTCGGCGATAATATTTATCCACCGAGTTACAGGCTTCGATCGAACAGAATTGGTAAACCGCAAGTAAAGGATGTGGTGTTAATCTGGTCGTCGATTGATACGGCACGTACTTCAAATTGTGTATAAGTTGTACGATTATTTGGTTATGGGTGATAGATATCAAAGATGGTTATACGGCAGTAGAAAAATAAACAAGCTCGTCGGAATAATGGTATGTTGTTGGTTTCGATAAGGGAACCCTTTAGCATAAGACATACGCTGAGAAAGGGGTAAGAAAACGATAGGTTCACCAAATGTTTGGCAAGGTTAATGAATAAAGCATGTGAAAGAATATATCTAATGCTCGTGTTTAATTAAAGTTACTTTGAAAACACCGAGTAAATGTTTCTTTTTCTCTCTTTCTTTCTTGGTTTTTTTTTCTTTTTTCATTCTTCTAAATATTAAATCACGAAAACCAATACGCGTTTATCGTTAAAGCGATATTTTATACGTATTTAATTACGACCGTGTTCGGTCGTGAGACCACACGTGCAACCGAACATTACTCTCCTCGCAGGATATACAGATATTGTTTTTCTCTTTGAAAAATACGGAAGCGACGAAGATCGTGCTTTGAACTTAATAATGGAAATGATACTAGTAGCAGGCTGCGCTTCTCTAATGTATAAAGAGAATACCTTTGGTAGTGAAAAGACAAGTCATGCGTGGTAGAGGGGATGAATTTGCTATGTAGCCGCGTACCGTTGTCGTCGCATGGAAAGGAATAATTTTGAAATTTTTTTGCGCCGTTTATGCATTGACCATTGAGGGCGGGTTGAGATGTAAATCACGTTGGCGTCGTTCTGGGTACCGTGCGAACTTACAATAACGTCGACTCGCTACCGTTTGCTTTTTTATATTTATTCCGCTACCGCTTAGCATCTTGATTATAATCGAGTTTAGCTTTGAAATTAGGAACTAAACGAGTAAGTTGTTTCTCTTTACGTTGATATTATACACGGCACCGAACACCGAACTTGTCCGAACGAATCGTGATCGGTAAATGATATCTCTTTCCATTTAAAAGATTTCAGTATCTCATTGTTGTGTAGCCGGACGTATGCGTGTGGTCAAATATTTCAATCGTAATTCGCTATATTTACCGCCGCCGCTTCGGCTGTACGCCGGCATTTACGGTCTTTTACTGTATGTAGTGATACGCGCTGGTACCGTTGCATATTGAAAAGCCAGATAACGATACACGAAATTCAAATTTACTCTTTTAGCCCGAATTTATTGCGCATTATTCGCTTAATTTCCATTCGAAACCGGTTAAATATTAGAATTGAATCTATTATTATGCGACCAGGGCTGGCCGAGCATTGACTGCAGTTCTTATCAGTTGTAGACAAAAACTAAGACATCAGTAGATAAAAGTTGTTCGCACGATGGTTCGTAGTTTTTGTAAAATGCAAAGTTTCATCGGTGATAGAAGAGATCGAGGAGTGATTTAATACCGCAGCTTCAAATGGCTCGGTCTCAATAATCTTCATTGAGCCAGTTTAGGGATATGTTAGTGGTATCTCGAGTAGGACGTGTTAGGTGCGGCGGCGTTAATTTTGAAAAATGAATTTTCTCTGTTTTACATCATACCTGTGGCCGACACGATCACTAAACGAAATAGCCTGTTGATTTTTCAACTGAAATTATTGATCGGTACATGCACCATTGCTGCTTGTTTACTTATATTCCGTATTTTTTATCTCTCACAGTGGTTAATTACGAGTGGTATGAGCTTGTATGTTATAACCGAACAGTTACCTACAACTGTTTGGAAACCTGTTTTGTTGATGACTTCGAATAAGTGGTTTTGATTAGTTACGAATAAAATAATTTCTCGAAACTTTTCAATGTCGTGGTAAACGATGTTATTATTTTTATTCGCGAATGACTAAGCAAGTGAGAATGGTGTGTTATTACTCAAGTATTTTTGGAGGAGTTTATTGAAGAATTTAATGAATTATTTTCCAACATAGTTTTATAGCAAAGGAGGATAAATAAAAGGCTTACATATTTTTTATATTCTCGTGTTTCTAAAATTTTTAATCCAAATGTTTCATTAATTCATATATAGATATTTTATATTTGCAATTTTCTAGCTTTAAAAATTATATTAATTTTTCAAGTTTTTCCTCAGTTTTCTTCAATTTTTAGTAAATGAAAAGAAAATATTCTCCGAGCTTTGGTATCACAATAAAATTTTTTATTTAATTGTCCACTGTATTAGTACGAGATTTTCTTCAGATAAAATGTTGAAATTCTTATCTCCAGTGCGAACGTAGGGGGGAGCAGGGGTATGAATGAAGCGACCTTTGAATATGCTTCCAAGCAGCTTTAAATGTACGTCAGAGCGACGCTGATTTGTAGTACAATTTGCATCGTCAACCATTCAAGTCTTTCAACACCCATTAGTATCCTATCAACGAGCTGTCTTCGAAGCTTGATTCCATTCCGAATTAGGTAATTTTCTAAACAAAAATATCACTGATCTAGATTTCTCGTGTACATGGTACAACTAAAAGATGAAAAAACTGCCCTCGATGTCCTTGCTACGAGCCAGAACTGCTGGCATTGTCTGTGTTATGAATTTAACATAAAAACAAAAGCACGATAGGTTAAAAAAAAAAACTCCGCGAGTAAAATCGAACTGTGCTGGCATAACTATAAATAATCGATTAAAATAAAAGAAGAAAATGGGAGAAGACGAGATTGTAAACCAACGAAGCGATAGACAAGACACAAGACAGGACAAACATGCCAGTAACAGCAAGTAGTTGTTGAGAAGAGTTACACTGGCCAGGCTCTCTCGGACACGTTGGAACGTTCCCTTAGTCAGCTTTGCGGAACAATAACAACAAAACAGGTATAAACATCAACTGTGGCGTGTTCTCCCGCCTGATGGCGATGTCCATAATTCTTTGTTGACAGTGACATCGCATGACACTATAATCGGATAACAAATTGATGCGCCGCTTCACCAGGTGTGTAAGTAAAGTAGTGAAGATGTATGACTTATGAATAAGAAAATAATTTTCCTTATTGGATTTGCGTTGAAAAATTTTTGTGGTTTAAATGTATTCATACTCATTACGTTGAGGATATAGCAAGATAAATCAGTAGTACTTCTTCGCACGCTGTTCTGTTCAGTGAAACTTTACTGGTAGGTTGACCATCAAAGCTTATGCAGGTTCATGAAACTCCCTCCATGGCGGATTAAGCTATGAGAAGTTCTCCTTTATAATTGCAGAGATTTTTTCTACAAGTAAATTTTATTGAAAATTTCGAAGTTTCACGGTAGAAAAGCTAAATTACTCTAATCTCAGGAGAAGTGCGATTTTTAGCTGAGTTTTTAATTAGAAGCGATAGCTATTACAGCTAACCCGATTTCGAAGATGTTGTGGAAAGGGGTAATTTCATATCTTTAAATTTCCGGTCATCAAGTATCAAACTTTTTGGTGTATAATGTATTGTATACATATATCTGTACTGTTATCTATCCGAGACCCAGGATCCGCTACAGACAACCCAAGACCCACTCTTATTTAAAGAGCTAGAAAGGTAGATGTTAGCATTTTGGAAATAACTGAAATATAACTTTTTTGGGAACCTTAAAGGGGTAAAGAAAACCTTGAATTAAGTTACACAAAAGGTATGAAGTAGTATTTCGAGACCCACTTTAGATTTGCCACTATCTATCTGAGACCCGAAATAGGTCTCAGTAGGATAGCACCGTATAGCGGGTCTCATATCGTTAAAGTTTGTATATTAACATATACAAATAGATATGCTACTAACAATCCGAGACCCCTGCCAAAATTTGCCAAAGTACTCATGGGTATGCAACTCGCCAAAAAATGACCTCCAACAAAGTAAAACAATTCGAGACTCGAAATGGACCTCGGACTATCAAAACAGATCTCGGATTGATACTACCATATCTTACACTGGGACTGTCTTTAATGCAGTACAACTCTATAATTATGTAGAGAGAGAAAGAAGGAAAGAAGAAAAGAAAGAAAGAAAGAAAGAGGAAGAGATTTTTTTCCAACCTTGATGAGAAAATGTCCAGGTTGAGATCCATTTTGGTCTTACCACGTGTATGTTATTGAGTTTTGGGCATAAGCATGCTGTTAGTCCATACGTGAATTTTAGCACGTATTTCATCTTTTTCATTTTTCTCTAAAAATATACGCTTCAAGTTTGCTTATTTTCTTTAATCTCTCTATAGTGTGCCGCACTTTTAGAATTATGCCACGACAAAATTTTATGCTCGAATAACAGAAAATGTCGTGATAGGGATGTATTTGAAAAAAATTCGTTTGAAGTTGCATCTCAGTTTGTTCTGATGCATTCTCTAGATCTCAAATTGGTCAAAAAATCTATGTATTTTTTTGTTCTCCTCGTAATGCCAACGAGTATGGATAAAAATTGTTGAAAATTTGGTGAGCGATTCTTTATAATATTCCATAGAAGTACTTCTTTTGTTTTTTTCTCTTCACCCCAGAACTGGGGTTCACTCACGTTTTGAGAAGAAATGAAGAGATGGCAAATGGTCTATGTTTCATCCTCACAAATGCAAAAAATGGTATTTTGAGAAAGTTTTAAGTCATGAAATTTTTTGAATCTTATATATTTCTGCACCAAATCTACCTAGAATGGTCATACTTCATATATAGAGTTGGTTAGGCAATACAATATATCAGCGACTTGATTCGCACTAATATCTTTGTAGAATGGATAGGTATATTTGTTATACATTCAATATATTGATGTCTTATAGGTGATATCATTGTTACTGATAATGACATAACATACAATATTTTCATTTTTCAGTTGAAACTTTCTACGTTTAACCGCATTTCCAACCCTTACTCATAAAAAATATAAGCCTCCGTATGAAATATGGTTATATTATTCAGATAAGGCGGCCTCTATTCGGTAAAAGCATTTTCAACAAAGTCGTCCCGAACTAAATGACAAGCACAAATAACTCATCACATCATTCACCTTTTTACATAGTAATTCAATAAAAAGAGAAAAACCGCTTTTAGGCCTTTCAATAGGTCCGCATATCATGAAAGAAATTTACATTTGAAAGGGGTAATAGCTAAACAAGGGTTAATATTTAACCCGATAGAACGGTATCTTCAAACATGATTTCGATACGCTTATCATTAATCGTACGATAAATTGTACCAGATGAATTTTTCACGGGGTAAAAATTCTAATTGTAAATGCCCTTTGTGGTTGTGTTCGGTTCGCGACTTGTACGCGCACATACGAGTATCACAAATGGAGCAAATAAGATTAATACTTCCATTTAACCGTAATAGTTAACCGGTTTTTGATATAAATTGAAAATCATCGGTATCTATATTTTATGTATGTTTTTAAAACGGATGACTGCATAAATCAAACGCACGATTAAAAATGATATTTCGCAACATACATAGGTGCGATTAGTGTGGCGTACCTGGGAAGTATAGGAAAGACCGATGGCAAAAATTCAAGGGTGAGTTTAAATTATCGCAAGTGCTTGTTATTTAATTGATACAAGCCATTAGCGTGTGTAGTGAATTGCTGGTGTGTTCGAATGTTCACAAAGTACACTACGTTTCGCATAATTTCATCCATTCATTTCCTTCTCTCGAATCTCAACGCGAACCGGTACCGTTAAGTCTAATATACGTTTTATGATAAAACAAGGCGTAAATAGTCGTTTACAGGATGGTTGTGTTGTAACAAATTCTTTCAATGAATGAATAAAAATTGCAAAAAATTGTTCATAATTGGGTGAATTAACCCGCGGTTGTAAAGCCAACTCTGTGTTTCGATGCTGTTTAGTTTCAAATCAACTCGCGTTTGGAACCATAGAGTGCGCAGTAGACAGGAGTGCACAGAGATACAAGGTAGCGAAATAATTTTCATCAGACAGTTGCCTATTGCCGAATATACTTCATTTTTGGCGATAAACGCCCGCATGTATACAGTGCACGCCTTTTTTTCGCTAGTCGTGAGCTACAGGTAAAATTGTACACGAGGCTGATTATAGCCAATAGAGAGGCGAATAATTTTTCACTTTTTTCGTACCGGTAGTCGTAAATTTTACATTCGTGTTAATAATAGCGTAGAGAAGAGATGGAGAAAAAACCTTATACAATTTATCGCCTTCGAGGATCGTCGTCGCTTCTTGCGCGCATGAAAATCTAATCCTTTTTAATTGCTTGAAAAGACGATTTTTCAAACGCCGTTTTTAAAAGTGTTGTATTTTTTATTAACTCATTAATTATTTTAACTCGAACGCTTCCAAGTGACCATTATCCAGTTTAAAAGGCAATTAATATTTTTTATATCAATAAAAACAATATCAGCGGTATCAGCTGGAATTATCTTAAACCGTAATAAAAAATAAATAGGTACACCTTTTTTTTGTAGTGTCAATTGTTCCAGTACAATGTTAATGGGTAGAGTAACATCTGCCCGTGGTCGTTTATTCTCTCCTCGTTGGTTGGTGATGAGATTAGAGAATTCCTTCGTATGATCTGATTATTTATGGATTTTTTCAAAATTGAATTTTGAAAAAGCTTACAGGTATAGAAGTTCTTCCAATAAATGTTCAGTGTTATTATGAATCGAGTACTTTAAAAAAAACGTCTAGTGAGAAAATTAGTTGTAATAAATCAAGAGCGAATTAAGGGGGCTGGGGGAGCTGGTATCAACACCTTTGTCGTTTGAGGCTTTTAGCTCCAAAATATTCACTTTTTTATCATTTTATGATTTGATGCATTGAAAAATTAAATACTCTGAAATACTTGCTTCCTTAGAGGTGAATTTATACTATTTTCTTATGCAATCACTTTTATGAGAACTTAAATTCCCATCGGTTATAACGTACTACTTGACCACCTCCTTTTTTTTTTCTATTAAACTGTGCAAAATGATCCAAAATGACAAAATTTATCAATGTCGTTTAATGATTGGCTATGAGCAATAATATACTCTACTATCTCAATTTTTCGACGATAACCCATTTGGACACTTGAAAAAAATGATGTATTTTTACGAAATACGTTCTGGTTGATGAATTAATTTTTTTTTTCCATTTAATGTTATTAATCGTATAAAAATTTTGTATGAATAGCAATGGTTATCATTGTGGATATAAAATATAATTGTATGTATACGCTTCCATTCCATATTTAAAAGAATCGTTTCTTTAAAATTTCCATGTTCTAACGTAGATCCCTTTAAGGTGGCCACAAAACTCACCAGCCTTTCATTTTTTCTCTTTCAAATTTGAGATCTTGTTTCACCTTATTTACTTTTCGTTTCGTTACACCATATCTGGATCATATTTCGTCAACATAACATGAAAGTATCTAATTACGAGTAATTAATGATTTTAAAAAAAAATTACCTAAGTAGTTAAAACGGTTTACTACCCAAGTTTCTTCGCAGATTTTATTTCACTGTCTAGTATTTTCATCTCGGCTATGAAAAAATCGCTGTCTTCATACTTTGCAAGGAAAAGATGGTGATGGAGAAATTTTTAAGATGATATAGTCACTTAAATTTACGTTATCATTAAGACAACGTATAGCAGTAAATGGAATTTTCGAGTTCTAGGTTCATAATATTTTAAAACAAATTTCGAAATTTATTTTACTTCCATATTTATTTTCTTTTCCTAAAATTTGGTTTCGTATGTAATTTTTATGTTACGTTGACACTCTATCATTGACGAGTTTCAGCCTTTTGGCCCATATTCCTTCGGTGAAAAATCTATTCCACTTATCATGCCAGATAGGCTAATAGGTAGCAAATTACCAGAAGTCATTACAATACCCATTAAAGAAAGCCTCATGACTTCCTCGTTGGATAAGACTATTGTATCGTCCAAATCAGTCTATTGTGCTCGTTTATCTTTCACTTAGGTTATGTGCATTGGTATCCAAATACATCGCAAAGACACCAGAGTTAACGGATATTGCAAGCCCAGTTTCGCTAATTATTAATAAATAACTCTTAAATAATTAAAATAGGCCGACGTGTCAAACTGTTAAGCATAACGGTTGAGTAATTAAGTAGACATTTTAGCTTAAACGAAACAAGAAAATATTCAATACTGAATTAAGAATAATTACTTGGAGATAGTTCGTGGTTTGGTGCATGGTAACAAAATTACCAGGATGTATCGAAATGGTTTGTCACGGCTGCTATTGTGCTGCCGACGGTAGAACAAAAAAAAATACACAACGTTACATATATTAAGACCATCCTCGGCGATAATGTCCTTTTATTAGTAACGGTCAAGCTAATATAATAGGTAAGGTAATTATGGTATTGAAAAGTAAAGAAGCAACGCGACCAGACTTCGGGACTTTCTTTTAATTGTTTGCTCGAATATTAGGCGAGTTATCTGAGTAAACTAACGTTTAAGGAGAAATTTTCTCCGCCGGGTATGTAAGAACAATGGCCACTTTGGCTGGCTACAAAGTGCACGATAATTGAAAATGACATTGTTGAATTCTTTTTTCCAACGTGGTGTGTAGGAAACGCCTTTTCTCGATACATCTCGCAATTATAGAATTTTTCGCCAAATTTAAGTGACAGAGGCGGATAAACAAGCCAGATGATCTTACGACTCTGTTAATTTATAATATTGAAAAGTCTTTTCGTCCCCATGTAACTGTTGTAGTTAAAAAGGTTTCCTTAATTTGAGAAGTGTAGCATAGAAGCAAGGGAAAGAATTCGGAGCGGTTTTAACGTATGGTCTGGAGAATAGCAACAGGTATAAGCAGATAGCATGATTTTGTTCTAATACGAAATAAATTACAATCCTTAGGGAATAAGGGTCATCCTAGTTAAAGATCACCGGTTTGCCTACCGAATTGAAAAAAACGCGGCAGGTAGCAAATGGCGCGACATTAGACCACTGGAAGACGCACGTAGCAATGTTGTCATTTGTTGTATGGCCAGCCAGCGGTGGTGCGGGCGATAGCATGAAATTATCTCCGTTTTACTTCAGTTCTCCGAAAAATAAACACGAAATGCGTTACGATCGCAAATTGCGAACTAGTTTAGGTTCATTTAAATAAGAGTAAACAGAAATACGCTCGGCCGAATGGATTACCGCTATCGAAGGCAACGAGCATTATTAAAATATAGTTAACTTATTGATATATTACCAAGTATGTTTATTTATTGGCCATCTCTTACCGCGATGATTCGAACAGCGCAACAAGGCACTATAACGCAAGCAACCTACTCGTATTTGCATCTTTTGTCAAGAGGTTCCTGTGTAAATATTATTTCGTTTTGATTTATGCATTGTATACGTTCACAGCTTTGCATTAGATTATATGATACGATAATGCTGAAGAATTTATAAGGTTCACTTGTGTAACGTTTTTTAGCGCGTATTAATTTATGCGTCGCGTGGAACTATCGGACGGGTCGTACTTGAAATTTGTCGTATTTTCAATTCAACGAAAGAAAAAAATTTCGTAGACGATAATTCATCCGAGCGCACGGTAGCTGAACCAGAAGTCTAGCTCTGAATATCGGTTCGCCGAAGAGTCGTATTCGGTTTAAAAGCTGAATTATATATCACGCACGACATACCGCTTATACTAAATGGCGGAATATTTTCGGAAATATGCTATAGAAATGTGGTTTGTTGCTGGTGAAATAGATGTCACTTGTTTTATTCCACTACCTTCCGAACTCGGTTCTGGACCTGAAGATTTAGGATGTGTTGAAGTGGAAGCTTAATTGGCGTGTTATTTATTTCTATACCTCGAGTCCTCTAGCATTTACATCCGTATTTGATTTACAAATAGTTATTTAAACTGATGACTTGAGCCTGTACTAATTTTTCACTCAAAGGTTGGTAATCCTACTACAAAAATTTACCAATATCAGTACTGAGTTCTTTCATTAAAAAAAAAACATACTGCCTACAAAGAAAAAACCCTGTCAAATTCATAAAAAAAATTAAACTAATTAACGAAAAAAAAAGAATGTATATATATATTCAAAAAAGTCATTAAGAAATTAGTTTCAAATTTAACGTAATTTTTTAAGTTAAAACAAAAAAATTGAAAATAGTTATTATTTTTAAATTTTTTAAACGAATAATTCGTAGTTTATTGCCATGTATGGAGGTATATAGTCAATTCTTGACAAATCTACGACCAAGTGCTTAATTTGGTTTGTGAATGTGGTTTGAACCTCGCTCAGCTATCGAATATGACTATAAACGAAAAAGCCGAGACCTGTTTTGCTCATTCCTTTTGATTCAGTGATCTACTTTTTCTTTCTATATTTCCATTATACTATTTCACCGTAAGCTACTATTAGCGGTTTAAGCAATGATATATAACGTGTAGGTGGAACCGAGAAGCAAAAAATACCAAATTCGAAATTCACTATCGAAATAAAAGATAACTGGATGCGGCGCAATTAACGAGCCGACGAAATAACCGCGACGAATATGCTAAAACCTTTCGGTACAAATAATGACTTGTTTTTAATTTATGAATAGGCGAATATAGGTTAATACAAAATTAATAGAATTTTAAGAATGCTTTAATTGGTATTAGTAAACGAGTTACTGGAAATAGATTAAATTGCCATTTGAGACGAAGGACTGGGGATGTCGATTAGTGAAATAGAATGGTCATTTAGAAACACTGTTTCGGGTCATATGTTTACGTTCTAATGTTCTTACCTGCAAAGCCATTCAATTGGAAATGCTTCCAAACTGTAATTATTTCGAAAACACCTTCTATGGAAACATCATGGAAATATTTCAAAACCATATTTTTCCCCTAAATCCGAAGAAAAATCCCTACAAGCCCTTCCAAATGTAAGAAATTTCTACATCATCTCTCCCTCACCATCTTCTTTCGGATTAGCTGTCATGCATAGCCTTTCGTTCTAATAAGATACAATTTTAAAAATAAAAATTTTGTGATGGAAATTCAAGTCCATTTTTTCGTTATCTTATCGAGCTAAAATTCTGAGAGCTTGTCTGGAATGATTTTAAATGTTACGCTGTAATCTGCGGAAGAGAAGCCACTTCATCTGGAAACCAGCATAATTTTTTTTATATTCTGTATGTAATGTGCCATTTCCATATTATTTTATTAATAAGTCAGCTTCCAGTTGAGTTACAAAGATGAATGTGACACCTCTAAAAGTCTCAATACTTGAGTAAAATTTTTTTGTTTTATTCATGTCCCTATACTTCTTCATAGGAAAAGTATTAGAAAGCTTTTTGAGGACTTTTGACCATTGGGGCAAACTTGAGGCCTCACTTGGAGGTATTCCCCACTTTAATTGTGCTGAAATGTTAGTGGGTAATTTGCAGACTCATTGGAAAGAAGTTGAGAGATCAACCTTGGGAAAAATATTCTTATATGAGCCTTGACAACAAATATGTATGTAATATGTATGTTTTCTTTTTCTAATGCGATATCTTGAACAAATCTCAACTGATGGACTAGAAACCTTTAGGATAGGAAGGATATTGAACCTTCAGAGCAAATTAGTTTTTAGAGTCGATCCGACGTGAAGTGAGGTGATGGCATGTGAGTTTAGTGTTTTCGATTCTGACACGATAAATCAAGTAAATCCGATCAGATCGACTCAAAATTTTGAAGATAGGTAGAATTAATATGTCTTCAGAGCTGATTAGTTTTTGAATGTGATCGAATGTGAGATTACATGAAGCCACGTAAGTTTGACTATCACTTGCTATCAGAACTGCAATGTAACAAATTGTGGAGTTTTTCTTATTTTTCTTCGATTTCTTTCAAAATTTCATTGATTCATCTCCTTTTTGTTTTTGCTAGTTATGTTACACCCGAACCTTCTGGTTATGTTAAAATAGATTTTTATCACCGAATTTCTTTTTTTATTTTTTTTTTAAATTTTTAATCATTATTTTGTGTACTTCTAATTTCTTTTTCTAAACTATAAAAAAAAGAGGGAGATCGATAACATTATAGTTTCGGACTGACTAATTCTGTGGCTGCGTTATATAACAAAGCGATCAGACATCAAAAAATTACTGCAATGTTTTCTTTCTTGCATGAAAAATTCGTTCTTAAATTAAAAAGACTGTTAGATTGAAAGAATTGTTGGGATTGGAAATTAGGTGTAATGAAGGATGATTTTCTCGAATATATGAATTTTCATTCGAGGATATTTGAAAGCTTTAGATCTCTTTTACGATATATAGTAGGAGTCCTTGAAGTCTCAAAGTATGCGCAATAAAGCATGGTTTTCTCAATTGATTCGACTCTCATTCGAGAATATTCGAAGATTGGTGGTCGGTTTAATACTCTCAGATGGTACCTGAAATATTCGTTTAAAAATTTGGTTTCTTATTAATATATGAAACAAAATATATTATTTTATATCTTGTTAATGAAAAACATAACAAATACCATGAACTAAAAATAAATTTCTCATTTTTTGCCTCACACGGTATTACGGTAATGTGAAAATTAAGACGAATGCACGTAGAGGACGAGCCAATATGTTCGATTGCATGATACCCACCTGTTATGCAGATTGGTAGGAATAGAGACTGTTTTGCATATTATAAGGAATACATTATGTAAGAGCTGTAGTTAACAGATTGCAGAATCAAAATAAATGCAGAAAAAGGGTTAAACAACCGCGAATGATCTGTTAAAACGGTATAAACAGTCCAAGATTTATTACTATTTGTTCGGCCGGTAAGAGCAAAACCAATACGCTGGACATGGACTTTTTACGAGCTCATTTTAGACATTAACTGACGCGTAATGCGTTGCAACCAGATTCTTCGAGAGTAGGGAATTTCTTATTAATTAAAATAATTCCGATTTTTATTTCAAACCCATTAAACTCGTAAACGGTTTGTAATAAGCGAAATACGCCGGATTGTTTGTATTCGGTATGTCGTGCGAAGAAAGATTCCTGTCGCAAAAAATCCTCGCGGATGCGGCCAAACGAATAGTGTGGACGAGTTTTTAATGCGACTTGTAACACGTTATAAAAATTGTCGCGATTATCAAAACAGAGCGTGTAGAAAAATTCTAAAAATGTTCCAGCATATCATCTTTTTCGAACCGCTGTATTAATGAAAAACGAAACATTTTTCTCTACCAGTTTGACGACGCGGTAACCACTATAAAGAATATATTTAAACTCCGAATAAAAAAAAAAGAGGGTAAAAAATGAAATTCCGGAGAAAACCCCATATACATCATAAATATGAATAATGCTTTCAAAAAAGAAAAAAATAACTCCTCAAGAATGGATACAAGGGAAGAAGATCGGCGGGGTAAAAAAAAAGAAGGCTCGCGCAACATAATAAGCGGAACATTGGTTAACGATGTGTGGACTGAAAGTACAGATTACGAATACAAACTAGACGGGACAATGGCTAGCTTCTCCGCGTACAGTAGTGTGGGCTGTAAGAGTAAGACTAAAGCTTCAGCTCAACAAATCATGCAGCATGCCATGCCAAAGACCGCCAACCGCGCTCATAGCTCATACACAGCAAATAACGTCCTGTACGTTGCGCACACTGATACACCGAGTGCGGCGCTCCGTACCATAGTGACTCGAGCCGTAGCTATCTCACCTCCGGTTGAAGCGAATCGACCTACGCTCCTTCGCCAGTTCACACCTTGGTCCACGGTCACTGCCAGTCATCATTATCGTCCGCAGACTCGTTAACGAACGAGTATCAATTTTGACGGACTTTTTTCTTCTTCTCCGACTCCTTTCCCTATGATTCCCTTTCCTCATAGCTCTCCCTGGTAGTGGTTTAGCCATTCACATGATCAGTGTAGTCAGTCGTGGGTAACGTCGTTACGTACTCGCTAAACGGAACCCGAAGTCGAAATTAAACTCCAGTATAGAATATTTATATCATAGTTTACTAGTTGGCGTATAGTGTGGCGGCGTGAACAGGCTTCATCTCGTTCCGAACTGATTAAAATAACTGTCCGAAAATACTCTCCCAATGTATTCGATTATACGAATCTAGCCAACCGAATGTAACCGCGTTATGTATGATTTGTCTCGGCGGTTTCCTATCCCAGTAATTACCTTTAACGAGAATATCATGTCGTAAAAAATTATTGTGGCTTTAGACCAATCCGTCCGAATACAATCTCATTTCCTTGAACTCGGCTACGTAATAGTTTTAAAATCTGTAGTTGTACCGATTCTAGTTTAAATTGTGAGGTGCTTAATTGATCTGAAAATAAAGACAAAAGATTCGAAAAAAATCAAAATATCTTTCGTGTTGGCCAACATCCTTTTTGTTGATATTTTAATAAGAAGACAAATCACTCGGAAGCTCTACGTGATCTCAGTATTATTTATTTCGTCCAACAGTCCGATAATATTTTTATTCGCCATTGGATATCGCGTGGAAATCGAATAACAACCAACACGATGACCGAAAGTGTAAATAGAACTTTAAAAAAATTAATTCCATTAATCAAAACGTTCGAATATAGGCATTAAATTAACTCGATATTATAAGAACAACAGCGTACCACGAATTTTTATTTATGAGCATTCCATTTTCGTTAACACTTTATAATCTGTGATTTCACTTTTGCCGAGAAATTTAATCTTCTTTTTGTCAACTGATTTTATTACTTCTACGCACTGTGGAGCAAGGAAAAGCAAAATGATGTATTTTCATATCTTTTTTACGCTTTCATTTTGTTACATTTATTAGGATTTTATTGTCTGGATTTTCTTAAAAAGTTCAGTTTATGTATTCAATTCAAAAAAAAAAAAGTTTGTAATCGCCAAAACTCAAAAAGTAGGTATTGAAGGTGGAAAGTTTATACTTAAAAGGATGATGAGTTATATGATGTAGATTTGCATATTGAAATTAAAAAAAAAAAAAATTGCAGTAAAATTCTAGGATTAATTCAGTAAAATATGAAATTGAGATTAAAAAAATGATACGGGGTATGTGAAGAAGTAGTGAGCTTAGCACCAATCAGAGACCAGAACATGAAAAAGGAGCGTGGTGTATTGTTTATTTTTCATATATTTGTAGGTCTGTCGTTTCTTTAGGATATTTTAATTCCCTACTTTTTTTTGTTTTGTTTCAGGTATGATCATTTTGCATAATTGTGTAACAGAATTTGAGATTTTGAAGGCGCAAGTAAGTACTCAACGATATAGAAATGATTGAAAATGGCGATATAACATATTTACACCAGGTCACCACCGCCATCAAGTTATAGGAATAATGGCAGCGACTCCGCGCCACTACTTCGTACGATTATTTAATCAGCCGAGAATCAGGTATTCGGAGCGATGTGTAAACACTACAAAGAGCTTGCGCCGATCGGCGGTCGCGATAAAGTTGCACCGGCGCTTTGAGATTTTTATGCGAAAAAATACTCGCACGATATGCAACGTGACTCGTTGGTTTCTAGTTTTAATTAAATTTCACCATCGACGAAAGGGAGCCTTAGTGGCGGATTTTTTCTCTGTGCAGGGGTTTTTGCTGATTCATGTTCGTATTGGTGGTTGGGGAATGTCACATGGGAAGTATCAAAGGTGTTTAGCCGAGTAATTTGAAGAGTTGATTTATTTTTTAGTAGTATTTATTTGTAACTGCCACACGGTTTACGCGACGGTCGCCTTCTCTATGTTTGGATTACCGGCTCGACTAATTTTTTACTCTCTATTGGTATTATTTATCGTCGAGTTTCGGTAACAATTTAGTCGTCGTTTAATTTATTCGCCATCGAATGACTATGGTGTTTTTCTCGACATTGTGTTTGGTGCCGTACCTTTTCTCCTTCCCGCTGTTAAGATTAATTACCGCACCGAGACGAATGCGCTGTGGTATTTGTTTTAACGTGTTTCTCCGAGTCTCAAACTCTCAAACGCAGCATCAGCTCTCCGATCGTACCTATATGCGATGTGTAATTAGGTTAGTGGTAGTGTCGGTGTATCGGGTGCCGAGCGTACACATAAAATAGACTCGGATGTAATTAAGCGAACCGACGTTCGGATACAGTTATGATGTTGCGAAACATCTATCGTTGCGGCTAGCTTGAGTTACATCTCATTCCAACTAGTTGAACTGAATTTCAATGCTTCTATATTAATTAATGTGACGGCCGAAACGCATTCTAACCGAGTAACTGGTTGCGGTGATCGAACGCCGGACCAGTGAATGTGTTGACAGCTAATTCGGATAATTAGATCAGCCAATTAATCAACCGTGAACTCTGACTCGGTGATATTTCAATTAGTGTTAATGGTAGCGAAAATTTCAGCATTGGGTTAAATTTCATCAGAATCACATTTTTATTATCAGCTGAGATTCCTATGGGCCCCTGATACCTAGGTGATGATGAGCTGTGGGGCATAATGGGCCATGAATGGCCAAAGTGCATGGTGCTTGCACCACCAAATTAGACCTGAACCTGACCTGAGGCTATAAAAAAATCCACGGTATTGATGTTATTACTTGGTCGATTAATTGTTATTCTAGAAAATAATCTTAAACGATTACTCATTCTCGTTCAGACTGTAATCGAGGGAACATACAACTATCCAAACGCTCCTCGAGCTTAATCTATAAACGCTTTTACCAAGCAAATGTTCAAAAAAGAAAATGTTGAAGAAAAAGATCGAGAAAAAAAAGCGGCTGTCATGACAGAACTAAAAAATGTTCTAACGATTATTGATGTAAGAATTACATCTTTTTGATATTGTTTTGGATTTACCTTACCCCTCTAATGTAGTAAAACTACCAGGGACGTACCGAAAGGGGGAGGGGGAGGGAGCTTCCCCCCTTGGCTTTTGGAAAGTTGGTAAATTTGGAGTTTTAGCGTAAAGTTGGTAAATTTGACCACTTGTGCAGTATTTAAATTTTTTGAAGACTAACAAGACTGTGACATATTTTTTCGTGGAGCAAAAAAAAAAAAAAAGGTCAACAGTTGGTAGTAAAATTTCATGGTATTATTCATGGTATTAGTTGGCAATTTTTGGTTTTCTCCCCCCCCCCCCCCTGAAGAAGGTCTTCGGTACGCCCCTGAAAACTACCGATAACGGTGATTTTCTGCATAATGTATCTATGTTGAAAGTCTCTGACTCTCCCAGACGATCGCTGGTTGGTGCAAATTGGTGGAGATGCTTACAACTTGAAAAACAACGTATAAAAATTTAATCAAAATTGAAACATTTTCTCTTTACTCCACGTAACATGTAGATATGTAAAAATTCATCCGATGTGTGAAATATTTCATAACATGATTTATGGTCACGAGGAAAATTCACATGTAGCAAAACACTTGGGCAACACTTGATCAGACTATTCCTAATGCTTGAATCAACCTCAAAATAAATATTCCGTCGTCGAATTAATTCTTAATGCTTGAAATTAAATTTAACAAATGATTATTGATACGAGAGAGGACATCATAAAAGGAAAATTAATTCTTTAAATCACGCAGCAGCGTTCCTATTACCACGGAGCGGACGCGCGGCCCTTCAAATGGTAATATCAAGAAGCCAAGGAAATATCAATTTTCGCATTTCTGAATGAGATTGGAATCGTACACGCGGAGTTGATTAATCGTACTCGTTTAGCGTATATTTCGCAATGATAACGACACGTAAGCGAAAACGAGAGAAAGAGAGGAGAAAAAAAGTGAATTAGTAAGATACGACGGTTGATGGTGGATTTGATCGCTTCGTTAAAGCGAACCCTAGGTAGTCTTGTTGGCTAGAACCGGGGGCTCCTACAGCGCCACTCTCCGGGAAGGCGTGATCGATGTCCAAGTACCTTCTTTCATAATTTAAATTACAAACCGGCCGACAATTTCTGATGTTAAAAACTTCGAAATTAATCTTGTTAGTACATGACGTGCTCGAAGATGGTAAAATGTCTTCCGAATGGCGTTCGCGTATCCGAAAACTCTGCTTAGGTACCGGTTTTGGTAACACGATCGGGTTGAGAAAAGGCTGAAATCGGAGAATGTCGATGGCGTTTGCGGTAATTAATAAAATCGACGTTTCGAGAAGCGTAGGGTGGTTCCATTTCAACGAGTAATTAAATTCGCTCGGGTCCAGTCGAACGGTGTCGGAGGACCGAAATATCGGTAATCAAAGTAGGCATCGGTGTTTGCCCGTAGTGTATTGGTTTTCGTGAAAGTTACCGGATATATTGGCTTGTTTGTAATTTGGAAGGCGAAGGCCAGCCGCGGTTCGGGTACTGTTCTGCACGGACGCGGTAACAAAAAACGAAGAAAAAATTTTAAAAAGAGAGAATTAAACGTTAAACGAGTTATCAGTGTGTCTGATCGTTGAAACAAGATTGTTCTTAAGCAAAGAGCTAGGCCGACCGTAGACCGCCTCTGGTCAAGTTGTGCGAGGGTCGGCGCGGTACAGTTTATTCTTCGGCTGCGTTGCCAGATACTTAGTCAGCGCGAGTTCAATCAGTAAACCTTTGATGACCACTTCCACTTCCATTCGGCAGTCTTGAAATATCCTTTCCATGGCTCAGTGATTACAGGTACATGATTAACAACCTGTTCGTCGCGCTGCGCCGGTGTACGCGATTCCGTCCTAGTCGCTCTCTTATTTGTATTTGATTATTCATTATAGACGGCGACGACGACGGCTATCGCAATTCGAAGACAATTTTTCTTCTCGGCGTTTTATTTTTTCATTTTCGTTCCTATGTACGTTTCAAATATACCGACGATCGAGGCACTTTTTTGATAGACAGGCGATGGTTTTTGGAGCTCTCTCTTTGCGGGTACGACAATTCTTATATTATCTGTTAGATCGCGATATCGATGACAACGGGTTTTGCGGATGTTCAATGGCCCGAAGGCTAGTCACAACGTAAGAGCAATAGTGCATAGTTCAACATCTCACGATTCGTCCGTCACCTGACCCCGTTCAATGTTCGTATCGTCCGTAATAAACATACGTTTCCGAGTTCTATTAATCTACTACCGCTACGCAGTCTCGTTCCGCAATACCGCTGAAGAAACGATCAAACCGTAAAACAACTAATAAAGCACGATTGTAACCGATTAAATAACTTCGGTGGCGATTTTCCATCGTACGTTGACATTTTCATCAATTCTTATCCGCTGTTCGGGTCCACTTTCCAATGGAATTAAATAGCGTTTCCTCTTTATACGGCTTTTTACCCGCGCAGATTACGACGTAACGACGATTATTATCATTCCGTAGTCAGATGTTAAAACAGGAAAACGTATTTGATTTTAACAGACTAATAATTACCGACAACCTATAACGTTTTATTGTCCCTTGTCGTGTATTTTTTTTCGCCACGCCAACAGTATATAGGACCACGTGTACGCGCGGTATTTAAATAAATTCGTATAATTGTAATAAATAACTGTCGTTTGGTAACGTCGATAAAATAACGCGCCAACCTATGGTTCGTAATTTCGTGGCCCGTTTCGATGTCAAAATATTATACAGCCGCTTTAATTATGATTATTTTAATCAACTTATGGTATATAATTAGCAGTTTCTACCGTATACTTTTTTTCCTAACCGAATTACGAGAGGGGTTGATTCGCTTCGTTGCATTCGTAGTGCACACTGCACGCTGTTTTTCGTTATACATATTGCACGTACCGAGTGTAACGTAGCGAAAGAGGATATCGCGTTTGAAATATTTTATACCGACGAAACCACTCGGTATTGACGAGTCCCGTAAATTTCGGGTATAAATTAAAACGCCGAGGAAACGGTAACACCTGCAGCGAATCATTGTTTTTAGGTGTTATTAAAGTTGTAAATCAGTTTATCGGTGATTTAATAGGGTGATTTAGCTTTCTACGAAGGTCGACGGACAGGAAAAGCTTAGGGTCAGCGCACATAAGGATAGGGTTCATTTAGCGTTCGAGTTATGACGAATATGGTCTGCGATTCGAATGTTATATAAGGGTACGATATGTGCTAGAGTGATAGGATTTTTACTTTTTTTTCCAAAAATCAAACTGCCATAGGGGTGTGCATCTGCTTTCAAAAAATTCATGAAGTAGGTAACGTAAACATGTTTGATCATATTTAATTCGCATCGTTTCGTTGAAAATACAATAGCAAATTTTTTTAAATCCCTCCTCACTTAGTGTGTAAAAAGGCAATTTATATCACCAAAATGTACTATTGAAAAGAAGTTTACCTTAAAGTAATACTTTAGAAATTTCATTTTTTGGCTATGGTGTAACCAGAATTTTTTTGTAGTGATCAGTTTTGCCTCTTGAGTCTGAAAAACTCTAAATTGAGCCATATTGTGCCCACGACCAATAAATATTCATTTTTGAACATTACAAAAATTGTTGGTTTTTGAAAAGAATTAAAAAATTGTTTAGACCACCTAAAAATTGGCATTTGAAATTTTTTTTTCATCTTTGAATGACAAAACGTGACTTTGGAATGCAGATAACTGTAAATTTCTCAAAAATTCGTTTTTTTTTTAATTAAACATGTTTTTCAACTTTTACTTTATTTTTGTGGTTTGAAAAATTAGGTTGCAAGCTGAAATGTTTATGAGGTCATTTTAAGGTAATTTAGCAACCATAAAAATGGTTGGTTTTTGAAAAAATTAAAAAATCTTTAGTTCCCCTAAATTTCAAAAAAAAAATAGTTGAATTTTTTTTCAGATTTTGAGTAACAAAATATGATTTCGAAACCTGAACCATTTTATATTTCTCAAAAATTCGTTTTTTTTTTAAATAAAAAATTTTTTCAACTTTTACTTCATTTTTGAAGTCTAAAAAATTGAGTTGGGAGCTGAAATGTTTATGAAGTCCTTTTGAGGCAGTTTGTCGAACAAAGAAATTATAACATTTCTTACACCCCCTAAATTTCAAAAAAGTTGGCAGTTTAAATTTTTTTCAGTTTTTGAGAGACAAAATATGACTTTGCAATGTGAAGAATTTTTTTTTATCAACGTGACGTGCACTGCCGATAGGGGGAAGAATTACAGTTGAGGGAACAGACAAGAGTATTATTGCTTGAAAGTTCCTTCTTTTTTTAATTAAAAAAAAAATCAACTTTTATTTCATTTTGGAGGTATAAAAATTTAGTTGGAGGCAGAAATGTTTATTAGGTCCTTTTGAGGCAGTTTAGCTATTATTGTGACCGAGCCTTTTTCCTTTTTGAAAAGAAAAGAAATTTGACCCACCCAAATAGTTACCTCCTCCATAAGATGTTCAAAGTTGGAAAATTAACCTTTTAAAGGTATCTTTCGCATCATTATTCATCATAAATGGTATCATGTGGTTTGGTATCATATGAGAATTTCCCAATCAGTTTTCAAAAGATTTTATGAAACATTTATTGTCTAATAATTTCTTTAATTTCAAAGATTATAATTTATATACGAAGTCATGGAGCTTTTTTCCACCTGAAAAAGTCATGCTAGAATTATATAAAAAATTTTATCACTCAGAAACTTTCTACACCAACAGCCTTTTAAACTTTAAGCTAAGGTTGCATGTTCAGCTGCACATACAACTGGTTGTACTATTTGCGCCATGCATTTTGGCCATGTTCTTACTCTTGTATAAGGGGTCCCCGTCTGAGCCAAAGCTTTCATAAATTTAAAAATATCTATCGAGTGCGACTTTTATAGTTCCATCTGATAAATTAGCTCAACTGCTGACAATTTGGTTGTATACCATTGAATCTGCGAATCCATTCGAGCCGAGTAGCTCAGAAAAGGTATCGATATTTGAAGTTGTTCCGTTTTTCGATAAAATCATTCGCATATTTTGGAATTAATTACTGAAAATAGGACTGTTCCTTAATATTGAAGGAATCTATCCCAAAATAAGTTACTGCCGCTTTTTTCCTTCAGTTATGGTATTTGTTGCCTTAAAATTTCTCTCGGTGTACATGATACATATTGGCCTCTACGCAGCAATCCATTTGATAATGCATACGTTTACCCAAGCTTCTGGTCTGATTATTCCTTGAATCTAGTTTTTGTTATATTATGTAGTACTTTAGTTGTTCAATATCTCAAATGTAGTCTGAAGTTACAGTTTGCGTCCACTGCAGGTATTCCAGCATTAGCAAAAGCTGTCACTCTCTAAGATTTCTTTCATGATTCATATTTCTGTGTGCTTTAAAAATAGAGTTTTGGGGTATTTGAGATTATTTGCATCCGCGAGTCATTTTTGATCGCCCACAGATTATAAAAAAAATTAGAACATCGATTTTTTTGATGATTTGAGATTTCATGGAAAGTAAAAATTCAATATAACGCGTCTCTAGAGTTCATCAAAGAAAGAAATCAAGTTTATATCTTGCATTTCGGTAATAATTATCCTTAACGTTTCAAAATATGCGAAATATAGAGTTTTTTAGTAAATAAAAAAAGCTGCAAACCACCTGTAAATCAAAAGAACTTGCAGTTAATTTTTTTTCAATATTTGGGCTACTAAAGATGACTAGAAGCGCATTGTTCTTGACTCAAGTTTTGAAATTTTTCCAAGAACTTTCAACCTATTGAAGAGGAGATAAGATACTAAATACTAGCGTGCAAAGCTGAAATAATTTCTATGTTCTATTAGAGTTGTTTTATTACTTTCGAATACTAAGTCACATTTATTTTACAAACTGAAGAACTAAAATTGTTCCGCTCCAGTGAGTACTTGCTTCATGTATGGACATACGAATTATCAGTCAACAAGTATAGAAGTTCAAAATTGTAAACTATCGTATTATGGTGTTGTTTATGTATTTATTTTACTATAATTCCTTTACTACTTACTCTCTGTATGAACGTGAAATTGTCTCGAAATGACTTTGAGCAGTTCTCTTTCGCTTCTTTCGTTGCTAATACGCTTCATTAATTTGTACGAACGCGAACGGCCTACCGTTGCTGGATCAGCTAAATATTGAAATTGGAACCTAGTATTTCCGCTGTTTTTTCCTCGTCCTCGGTAACGAGTGTCGTTCAACTTGGCGCTAATTCTAGCCACCCCGAGTGCTCAGTATTTTGTTCTGCATAACGAGGATAATTACTCGAAAATTTGAGCATCATAAATCACGTATCCTCCGCGGCAACCACCCTATTGGGTACGGTGGAAAATTAATGAAATACCGTTCACGTATGTGTTGAATTTTGGTGTAGAACCTGGCTCATTACTTAAACGCGTACGCCACACCCAAAATAAGTCGGACGTTTATTTGACAGTTATCTTTTACTTAAATGATGAGGCTTTCTGACGTAATATTTTCACCTTGGTCTTCACGTTCATCTTAATTACCTCCCCGAAGGTATCACCCTATTCATCGAACGCCTCCACAAGGTGGCTCGCGACCGACTGAAATTTGCGTCTTCGAATGGTCGAGGTTAACGCGCGCGGTAAGATTGATTTCCGAAGTCGAAGCCGTATATCCGTCTTCGTCGCTATTAATATAAGTGTCAGTCGGAGCGTATAGCGCGAGTGTCAGCGTGGAAACCCAATCCAAATGGGCAGATGCGTTCCGGCGAGTAGTACAAACATTTGGTGGCGCAGTTCGCTGGTCTGAATTTCGATACTTTTAAGAGGCGGATGGTTGAGTAAATTGTTGGTAATAGCTAACGAGCGAGAAAATAAACAAACCATTAAAACAAGCAGCGGTTTTTAATTGCCGTCGTTGGCAACCAAGTGACAAACACGCCATCCGATTTCTTGGGTCCGGAATTTAGATTAGCTTTTTCCGTTGTATTTTCGCGCGGCGCGCGTTAAGTGTCGATATAGGAGCTTAGGCATATGGTGCTGGTAGTATTTCAATCAACGTGTGTAACCGAGAGTGCCTGAGTGGTGATTTTCCATTCACGTGGTACGAATACCTATGGACCAGAAATGGGTAACGGTATAGGTGGAGGTTCTTTCCTAGTGGTTGAATTATCTTTCGACGTATGAAATTAATTTCACATTTTGTCAGATTTATTTTTCGCCAATCAAACGAATATCTGATTTCAACTTTTCACCCGTATAGCGACATTGTCGATTAATAATGTTTACATGAGTAGTAAAATTAACGCAGTAGGAACTTACCGGATTGTCGACCACTCGACCAGGCTTCCGAATTGGTTCGTTGAGTGGCGTTTCGAATTCCCTCGTTCGTCCAGTTTACTCGAGAAAATTATGATTCGGCTGTCACAACGGGCTAGTAATAAATGTAAACGTGTCCAGCTTTTTCCCCCGAAATTCCTAATTAGTTCATTTTGGCCGCTACTGACGTTGATTTGTGATCGAAATGATATCGAATATTTTAAGGTGCGTTGTAACGAGGCTCTTACCAATTGCATGTACACCGATGGCCGGAACTTGAGAGACGTGTAAGGTAATATAGAAAATCAGTGGGTAGCGTGAATAATTTCAAATTCTTTTTTAACCCCCGGTGAGCTCGAGTAAATGATACCAGAATCACTAACATAATTTCAAACAGTTTTCTGGAAAGAAAAAATAAGACCAGTATTATTAATTGTGAATATTAAATATAAAGTTGACTTTAACGCTGGTACGCGAACAGTTGGAAATGAACACAAATGTTTTGGATTTGTTTAGCGTTGCCTGCTCGCTCGTGTGTATTTTTCCTTTTCTTTTAAATAATAAAAAATGGTCAATACTGGACTTGTTGCATTGTCACAGGTGATTTATACCGGTGTACTTTGTATACGTTAAAGATAATTTAATACGAAATGAAATATCAAAGGAAGATGGTTTATTTCGAAATAGTTTAGAGAAAGTATCAAATAGTATTTTTTTCCTTCTTTATTAACGATGCAAATTCCATATTTCATACCCGGTAATTTTATTGTTCGTTCATGATTTCCGTAAAAAAAATATATAATGAATATTCGAATTTTTTTTCTCATGCCATTCGCAATATGATACCCATCTAGATTTAATTCGGTATTAATGACCGCGCGTCATCATTTATAACCGATCACTTTCTTTCTTATCAGTGACAGCTTTTTCGTTATTGTTTTTCCCTTCCATCAAGTAACTACAATTGACCCGGTCGAATAATTGGATAATTTCACAGCGAATTTAACGACGGTATACAGAATACCTGGACACGCTACATTCTATTTTTGATAGATTACGATCTATAGGGAAGAAAAATCGTAAAAAGTTAGCGTTATAATTATCTCAATTTTATGACGTTATCTGGATTGCACTCGGGTAAGGTGAACGATGATTTAATGATTCGGTTTTTACATCAGGTTGTGGTTTGATTCTTCTTTTTTTTTTGTTCGAGAAGGGGGCTTTATTGATTTTAAGCGAGGTTAGATTTTCGTGAGAAGGTTGGAATTCGATGTCACGTTTGAAGATTACGTGTACGATCGAGGTATTTATTTTTATTGGGCCGCGCCGTTTGCTCGATCGAGTTGTATGGTTACGAATATGGTTCGAGGTTCGAGAATAAAAGTTACCAAGATGCGATAAAGTTTTCGACCGTGATATAAATTACGATGATTTAGGTTTATAAACGCGCACATTGCGTCTAGCAGAATTACAAATGAAGACCGAAAGTTATAAAAAAGGAATAAAAATTATTATTTTTGATTTTTTATGGATAAGCTTAGTAATAACTTATTTTTGGTTTAATTAATCGAAAGTAAAATCTAAAATGTACGTGTATTTAATAAAATATTCCCTTGAATTCATCTACCTACGCGAGAAAGAATTCTGTATGGATGTGGGGGAAATAACAGGCTGTTCACGAGGTGATTCTTGGCGAGATTGAATTATTTTTGATGTTTTCAATTCCTAATAGAAATAATAATTTAAAAAAAAATCATAAATTCATATTATTATTTTTTTAGTCGAGTTTTTAGTAGAAAGCCTTTATTACAGACTACCCGAAGATAATCTCTTAATGTTGCGTTTCAAACCATTTGTAATCGGTTATCGAATGTTGATTATGATTAATACATGTAATGTGTATTGTATCGTAATTTAGAGCCAGGGAGGGCTTGAATTAGCCGCGAATTAAAAATAATGTTTGGTCATCATTTCCAATTTTTTTATAAGAAAAAAAAAATTTAACTTGTGAGCATTTTTAAAATCTAAAATTTAAATTTCCGTATCCTCCTAGGTACCTGAGCCAGGAGGCAATCCATCTCATCGGCTCCCCCCCCCCTCTAGACCTGCCATAAACACCATGTTTTTCTGGTTGAAGCTCAAATGTTTTACCCGTTGCTTTCATGAAAGTTTCACTTTCTCCCCTTCTTCTAAAAGAACTCATTCATATCCTAAAAAGAGCTAACCTATGGAAAGCTCAAAAAATTTATTTTTATTCAAGATTTGATGAAAATAAGAGTTAGCTTCGGAAATTAGAAAAATATGCATTTGTATAGAATTAATTCCATTCGGTGGTAATTTTGATTTTTTACGTATCTCCGCAAACGATTAATTTTATTAATTATATGAAAAATAATTAAATTAAATTTATTAAATGATTTAAATTTAATATTATGCCATTTTATTAGTATAAATTGAACTATAGAATTTTATTACTGTGTTATTTTTTTAAAAGAGGTTCGGGGTTAAACTTCAAACCCCTTCACTGACATATATATTACGCATAAATGTCCTTTAATAATATAGATTATCAAACCGTATGGAAGATATCTTTTATATGGATAAAAGTGCTTAAAATTAATGGATTGAATAATTATAACCATCCCTAAAAGTAGCTTACTCAAATTTTTGATTAAAACCAAAATGGCAATTCGTTGAGTTTTCAAGTGGGCCCGAGCAGCTCTAATAGCTCAGAATTTTGTATCATGATTTTTGTGATAGAGTAAGTTGATATATCAACATATCGAAATTTTAGCTTCCTAAATGGAGTTGAAGGAAGGTGGGAATTGAAAACAGCTTTTTGAAAAAATATGAAGTTGAAAAATTTCTTAAATTGCTCATATCTATGAAATGCATTATCACTCGAATTTGGATGAAAATGGATCCAGAATGGTGGTTGATAAAAATTTTAGGAAAGTTTAAGGAGTCTCATATAGCTCAACGAGTCAAATTTGATAAATACAAACTTGTAATTATGACTACTATGGCTAAGAAATGAACTATATGCCAAATCAAATTTCTTGAATCTTCCATTCCTCTATCAAATGTACCTAAATGGTTCAAACTTTCTATTTAAAATCAAATTAGGATTGCATTACAATTCACTGAGTTTAAGTCGAAGAGGGTACAGAATGAAAAATTTGAAGAATATTTCAGGGTTTCAAGTAGCTCAGATTCATGAGTATACATTTGTATAATTTCTGAATGGGAAAGAAAGAAGTACACCATATTTCTTAAATTTAGCTTTTGAGAAAGTTTTAAGGGAATAAGTGAAGAAGATGGTTTTATGTATTTTTTGCTTATACAAACACTGAAGTCAAAACATGAATTTTTAACCTCGGGGATATGAGTGTAGAGAAATTACTAGCACTACTTGTTAGTCAAGATATTTCCACTTCGACCCTCACTCCTAGCTGTGAAGTATGACAACTTACAATTTTTTTTATTATAATTGAAATTCCGTAATAACAAATAAAGGAAAAACTGAGAAAATGTTGTTACTTTTTGGAAATTTATTCCTTTTGATAAGACTACTGAAATTACTATTATTATCTAATAATCGAACGGACAATCTGATAGTACAGACATTTCCAATTTTTGATGATGGAAATACGTTCAAAACCTACACGTGGATAAAAATCCGAGTTCGAACTGACGATTGTTTTTTGGTCTACGGAAATACGTGTTTCTTCGTTGTTCCGACCAAAAAGAAATGACTATCACGGACAATTTCTATCACCTAAACCACAAACCCGATAAATTACCCAATGAAGCGAATAAACCTTTTGACACTCGTTGATAAAGTTCACACACGACGTTGTGTGCCGGTTTAAGCGGTCGGTCGTATGTATGTTTTTCGACAAATATCGATGAAAAAAATAACCAAAAAAAACCTTGAACTGTCAACATAAATTTCATCGACACATGAAAGCTGAAAAAAGGCGATAAAAAAATCTACGTAAAATAAATATATGTATAGTACATGTAGGGATTGGGAAAATATTCAGACCAAATACAAGCGAACGGTCGTCGGGTGTTTTTAAAGCCATAAAATTCGACATACTCCTTATAGCGCGAGAACGTTGAAAACATCACACGCAACAACCCCAGTATGCGTTTTAATTACGAAGCCTTTTTATTATTTTCCCGAATCGTATAATTAATATTTATTCAATACAGGAAACGATAACTTATCAGCGGTGGTGGGTGCAGGGTATTTTCGTATATAAGGGTTTTATCTATTCTCAATGCAGTTTTAATGAGTAAGAACACCTTCGGTGTTACGTGTGTCGACGTTTGTGTTTATATGACAGTGGCGTTCGTCTATCGTCGCGAGACCGATAATAGGTATAGGCAGTACACGATATAGTGACACTGACCATCTTCGAACAAAGGGGAAAACGATCACGGTAATTCAAAACGGATATACGAGAGAATTGCGTGTGTTTGCGGTTTATGACACAGGTGTCCGCAGACTTTGGAGGTTCCTGTTTTTAACGGAAAACTAGAATATTATCGACAGTTTCTTTTTCACGACGATGTCTATTCACAATATGTGTGTGGTTTTATTTCAATATCGATTTTATTAATTACGCCATACTACGGAGTACAGTTATCTCGTCTAGATATCGCGATGATGGACTAGACACGCGGATAATGTCGTTCGTCAAATCACGCTTTCATGAAAGTAAAATTGTGTTCGACGCCGAATGCTTTAGACAGTTGCTAGTTTCAAGGGGGAGATGAAATTCTTTCGACCTTATGCGTTTAATACCGTGCAATTTTAATGTTTTTCAACACTCGCCGAACCCCTTTTCATATATCGGCATTCCGAAGTATCGCAGACCTTCGGGAAAAAGGGCTGCAGCACGTGAGTCTTACAAGAGGGAAAAGTTCAATTATAGTTACATATACGTTGCATTATATGTTACCATGTTCTAAAGGGTTGACGAAATTAGGGGGGACGGATTCTCGAAAAAAAAAACTTGCTTGATTTATTGGCGAAAAATAAAGAGTTTGGGGGTAAGTCGAATGTTACGCTTTTAGTTAATTCGAAAATCGAAATCCTATACCCCGAATGTTTTTTAAATGATCATGCCATTTGTTATGACTTACCTAGTTGGGATTTAGGTGTGAAAGGAGTAACGGAAAATATCATTTTTAAAAGTACTGGTGTCTTTGAAATTAAATGGTGCGGAAATAATGGTATTTTAGGTAATGGTATTCATTATTACAATTTATTAATACTATAAGTTACTCAACTGGATTAGGTTTGAATGATTCCAATTCGCATTTTTTCTTAAACTGAATTTCAAAACTTATTGAAATTAATTTTGAAATTTCTACGAATACAACTTCCTTGAATCATGATAAGAATACACACGTTTTAATAAACTGATTATTTCAGTAGAAACTTTCCCAATTTGAGTGTTTTTTTTTTGTAGCGTTTTTAACTGCTTGGGTTGTTACCCGCCCCCCCCCCAAGATGGTTAGATTTTAAAGAGGAGGCCGCATCGTTGTAGAAGAGTCAAGATGTGGATATTTTGTCGGTTGTCAGTTATTTCGTATTTAATTTTTAAGAATTTTTGGATATCGTTTAAATTTAGGCAAGTGATATGTTCTTGATGGCATAAGTTGCAGATTGGTTGTGGGAGTCTTTCGAAAAAGCAACTATGAAATTAATTTCTTCAAGCAAAAATGGAGTAGGTAGTCAAGTTTTTCATTTTTTTTCCACTTCTATTCAGAAAAAAATTAAGATTTTGAAAGTTTTGCAAAGGTGAATAAATGTTAGTTTGTAAAGTTGAATTATTAGTTTGTTTGTTTCTTGTTGGCATTTTTCTTTCTAGGTCGATAACTCGAGTAAATTTCAACAAACCAATTTAAAAGTTAGATGATATATTGAATGGGTTAAACTTGGAGCTTTGAAATTTTGAAAAGAAGTAGAGATTATGAATCCAGATTTTGCGTGGATAATTTTTTTTTTTTCAATAAGGTATTTGTGTTCAAATTAAAGAATACCCTAAAAATTCAATTATTATAAAAACTAATAGTATTGAAAATCTAGAAACTCATATTATACTAATATAATAAGCAGATACAGACCGAGCCTTAGTACTTTAAGGAGGTGATAATCTAAAAATCCAGACATCAATTGATTAATTTGTAATTTGATATACGAGCAATTTCTCATTTATATTTACCTGTCAACTCAAAGAACAAAGAGTTGCAGTTAAAAAATCAAAGTGGCTCGCATCTAGCAGTCGTTTTTCGAACTGCCTGAAAAGGTGATACACTGTACAAGTTTTATTATTTTGATAATGTGAAAATGGATATATTATTAAAATTATTATAGATTAATAATAATTAATTGATTTCTTCAAAGTCACGAAGTAATTTCTTAGGATTATAATAAAAATCAGGAAGGAACAAAAAAGTTTTTTAAATTCAAAACTAAAACAAAAAATGTTCAAAAATTGATTTTTTTTCAAATTAAAAAAAAAAATACTGAAAGAAATTAAAAAATTAAAGAACACATTGTTGGGAAAATGCATAATTTGAAAAAAATTCCTAAATTACAAAACAACGTAATAAAATGAAAAATTTTTATAAATAAAAAAAAATTCCAAAAATTAAGAAGTAAAAAATTTAGGAAGTACATAATTGCAAACACACCTAACTTCCTACCAATTGATGGTAGCAAAAAATTTTCATATGAAGGTTGTAGGAAGTTTAATGTACGTAGAACAAAACTGCATCGAAGTATTTTTACTCTATGATCAAAATCTGGCGATATACAACGAAAAAACTGTTTTATGAGAGTTTCAAATCCCTCTCCTCCTATAGACTGCGTTCACTATCCAGAAATTCGAACTTTCAGTGCATTCTTAATGGAGCTAGTCTCTATATATTTATGAAAGAACGTATGTTGAGAATTCCTCCCGTAAAAAAAGTTTAGATGTACCGAATTGTTATATGATTACAACTGGAAGAAGGAGAGGTCTAGTTATCTTTATATTTCATTCTCAGCTTTCTGCTTTTTGATTTTTGAAATCGCAGTTGTACATATTGTGAAGAGAATAAACTTGATAGTATTCCGAAGTTACGGAACCAAAATTTTTTCGTACGATCTCAAGACCATTCGCTGTATTTTATGTGTAAAATTTCGCTTTTCAGCCTTTTTGTGGAAAGGAAAAGAAATGAATGTCAGCTTAATGTCAAAATATATGTATATGAAATAATAGCTTATCCAATTACAATTAGCATAAGAACGGAGCATCCGTATAAAGTTTCTGCCGGTCATTATTGATACTATGCGTTCGCACACATGTAGGTATAAGATTAACCTGTGAATTTTTACCGCACGTCTTATCTTTCGAACGATCTCACTTTACTTACGGTATTTGAAAGTCGATCAAGCGATATCATAACTCGGTTCATTTGGCGGTACCGAGGTGATTTTCGCACGCCTCGAAAGTTAAGATTCGATCGAAGCAGGATGGTACATAACAGAAGCTTCGAAATTGCTACATCAACATATCTACCATCATAGCGTACAAAATTGACGCGAGCGGTTTTCACTGAAACTCGTTTCAACCATAAAGCATTCCAATTTCAACAGCTGAGTCGTTTGTTCGGTTGCAACTAAAAAATGCACTTAGAAGGGAATGTTCTCCACCTTCGACGTACACCTACTTTAGGTAATTCTTAAACTGTATACATCTTTTGTAAGAAAAAATTTCTGCGCAATGGCGGCTCAGTCGATCGTAAAAATGAGCAAAAGTAAAAAAGATCGTATTATTTAATTTTTATTACTCGGTATCCTCTTTTATATATATTTTTCTAGGCGATCGTGAAAATTAAAACTGAAACCGCGTCGTATCATTTAAATACGCCCACGTTTAAATCAATTGGCATTTAACACCGGAGACGCTAATTTTTCAGACTACTTTTTTTTACGATGTTGTATTTCATAATGGTTGAAAATCGTCATCGTGGCTGTTTTTAGTATATCTGGTTGACATAGTAGGTGTCATCGTCGGTTTGGCTCAACGTTTTTACGTTTTTCAATCGAGCTAACAGGTTATAAAAAGTTGTAGAAAGGGAAAAGTCGGATATTTTATGTGATGTTTTCTCTCTCTCTTCGTGCATATACTTAGTTATACTTTGAAATGCAGATTTTAGATACATATAGTCGTATATACAGAGTAAGAAATAGTTTTAAAATGTTGGCGAATTATCGCTGTAAATGATTTTAATTACAACGACTTCCTATTCCTCTATAGCTCTCAGGGAGCTGTTTTATTTCGGTGAATATTTTTTCAACCTAATAGTTAATCAAATCTCGAAAAGTATCTAATGAGCGGCTCCTTTAGCGAAAGGCATACCAAAAATGATATAAATCTTGAGAAATTTTATAGTCCGTATTCGCCTTCAGCTCTCTGTCAAGCCGAGTAACCTAATTTACGAAAACCGCGAAACGATGAAAACTGTTTTCGGCGTTGACTGACATTTCGTCAATTTTGCGCTTCAGTACGCCGACGACGTCGATACAGGTACCCGAATAGGCATAAATTTGAGACAACTTCCGTTTTAATTTGCGGTCATCGACAGCGGTCGGATAAAGGAGCTGAGATCGCACGAAAAAATATGCGATATTTAATTCGCTTGATCGGATAAGTGGTCCGGATAACGAATCATGTGTTCGTCAATGACCACAAAATTTTTTTATCTATTTGCCACGTCAGATTTCATAACTGTCAATATTCTAGGTCATGTATACATCGGACTAGCCGTGACCGTATTAGCGTGAAATATGGAAACCGAAGTGTATTAGGAGAGAATGATCGAGATAAGCGTGTCAGGTGATGAATCGCAGACTGTGTGAGGCGAATTTTCGTGAAAAGATCTTTGTTTCATTAGGTTGCCAGTATATTTGCAGTTTCTGCAGATGAATACCTTTTTTTCATGGCATTATTTTGTAAGTGTATGTTAGGATAGGTGTACTACGAGTATAAAAATTGGCAGGTTCTAGTATTCAAGAAAACTGAAAAAACAATTTTGTAAATGATATAGTATAACGCAGACATACAAACATCCTTCAAAATATAGAGTAAAACCATCGGTATCAAATAATTACCCGTTATTTCGTCGTGTAGGTAATTGAAATGTATATGGTAGTAAATTTTTTACCTAGAATAGCCACTCAAGTGTAGATAAATTTCGCCAAAATCACGCCAAAATGAAACGTAAATGGAAAAGAAATCCCTCATACGTTAATTGCCGACGTTACAATATAATTGAAATTTATTCCAACAACTTCCTGTGTAGTCTGGTTTAATATGTGTACCTAGACTGGTATGATTATGAGTTTAAATTACATATTTTTAAAATTCATGTATAAGTACTGCTTGTAAAAAATTCATTCTCGTTTCCATCTTTTATTTTTTATCCGAAATAAGTGAACGAAAAAAATGGTGTATTCGAAAACCACTTAATCATGAAATTTAACGAGAATACATAGCGCTAAAATTTTTCATATCTAGAAAGCCTCGGGTTTTTACTCGGAATCAGCGCTTTCTTCGGATTCTCGAGTGAGGTGGATGCGAGGCACGATTTTGTGAGAAAATGCTTATTTAACTGGAATCCGAAGACTCTTAGTGTAATGGGTACGTAATTAGGGTTCCTCTTTATTTCTTATTTTGAACTTACCTCCTTATACTATGCTCTTTAATGATAACTGGTTTGTCGTCTAATTATTTCCGTCGTACAATTACAGTTATTAGTAGCGTACCAATGGATAAAAGAGCAGCTACGTCACCGTGGTAAGGCGATATTATGTAAGAGAAATGTGTATGTATTTGTATATGTGCTTATGTTGGTATTTCGAGTAACTTATAGGGTGTTTGGTTAAGCTTTCTGCAATATTAGAAATATTTAGCAGAGATATTGAACTTTTTTTTGTTGTAGACGGAAAGTAGTTGAAATTTTGTGTTATTCTTCTACAAATTTCTCTTTTTTTTTTTAGTCGTAATAAAAGTGTATTCATCATCTACGTCACTTTCGTCACCGGTTATCGGGTTACCTTAGATCATATGAAACTATAACAATAATTTCTTTTTGCCTATATTTTCAAAAAAGCTTAATAATTCAGTACTTAAAAAAATAGTATTGAATAACTAAATCCATTCTTCTTTTGATATTTTTTCATGCCTATATATTTTTTAATATTTCAGAATTTTATTTCTTTATATTTAATTTTATCATATTAAATCAAATTTTTGTATTTGTTCTTAATTGCATTGTCAAGAAAACAACTTTTATTTCATTTATCAAATTTTTAAAAACTTCAAGAGATGAAAATAGAACATACTTGCAGTTTTCTTTCAATCACTCGTTTTCTGTTTATTTTTTTGTTGAATGCCCAATAAAAACAGTAGGTTGTCTGTTTTGGGGGGAAGGAGAGGAATTTACATATGTGCGTTTTAGGTCATTTAAAGTTAATTCTCCTGCGTCTAACTTCTTAATCTATGTATGTATATATTAGGATGATATGTACTTATTTTTCGAAATTCGATTTTTCATGGTGCCTCCCCAAAAAATGTTATTTGGGCTTCACATGTCGCACTAAAAAGTTTCAGCTCGTAAAAAAATTTAATCCCTGGTGACTTGCGCGTAAAATTATTATTGTTGTTAATATAATTAACTAGCAACGTGACCAGAATCATGCAGATGTATTTTTAAAATATTTTTGAAAAAATTTCGTTACTCAATATTCCATTTTATTAGTTACTTACTAAAAATATATATATATTTTTATGATTCCTGGTCAAGTATTCATTTTGTTAGTGAGTTTCGTAAGTAATGACAATAAGAAATGCGAATGATTAGGTAGTCAATAAATTTACATTTTGAGAATCACTAAAATATGAAAATTGGCTGAAAATTGTCTTTCAAGTCCCAAGGTGGTAAAATTAAGCCTGCATTAAATATTTAATTCTAAAATTCTTATATGGTCAATTATTTCTGAAAATATTAACAATAATTATAGCGTTTTCTGAATGAAAAATTTTAGAAAAATTCCCATATTTTTGGAAACTTTAAGTTGAAGTTACTAATTGGGGGTCCCAAAATAAGAGAGAAAATCTTAAGAAAAAAAAAAGGTCGTGGAGGTAAAGGCAGATTTTTAAAGCCGATGCGTTGAGTCGCGGGCCCTCAGTGGACCCTGAAAAAAAACTGAGGCCTGGGTAACCCCCCCTTTTTCCCCTCTCTGTTCAGGCATGACCTGTTAGTTGAAACTGGAAGAGTAATTTGATGACTGTAATTGTCCATAATCTATATTTCCTTTAAACTGTGACTCAAAATGGCGAATAGCCCCGAGGTAAAAATAATTTCTGGCTTCCTTTTCTAATTTTTTTTAATCCAATGATAATTTGGAAAAAATGATAAAAATTAAAAAAATAATAATTAAAATTTAAAAACCTAAAATTTGGATCTTCGAACCCTCACAGGAACCCAGGTTCGGGAGCAAGCTGTCCCTTCTATCCTCCTCTTAGACCATGCTGACAAGGAGCATGATATATGTACAGTAAATCCAGCTTCTTTGATGATTTCGTAGAGAATGGAGCATGGCGTAGGGGTTTACAGTCGCAATATTGGAAGTGGATTTATAGAGATTAACAGTAGTATCTACGAGTCTAAACCTATATTAAAAACACTTTCAGTACTCATGCAGTATGGCTGCTTACGTTTTTTTTTTTCGCTATTTAAATGTTTTTTTAGACCTAGTAATGGGTACAACATCTACAAAATTTTATCGCCTGTAATTATTTTTGGAAGTTTTGTTGAAATCGCAAGTATTTATTTCATCATGACTTGAAATAATTTATTAGGTTCAATACCAGTATAAAATTTGGAGCGCATAGATTTCCATCAGTTCTTTCAAATTTTCAAATCTTTCTCTCATTTTATTTTTCATGTCTTCATTATATTTTTTTAAACAAAAATCATTACCTCTTATTATTTGTTATTAGGCATTAAAAAAATTATTTTCACAGGCTGAAACATCTTAGTTGCTATGCCTTAGTTCACAACTCTATGTAGGCTAAAAGGAGTAAGGAAAAAGTTCATTAACAAAAGAAAAAGTAGTCTAATGTGTCAAGAAATAATGCCCATAACGTTTTCACGCTTAGGTCCTCGATGGACAAAAACAATAATGTTTGTCTACGGCGCGTAATGACGCATGCGATGAATTCAACTGGGATGAATTATTTTTACTGGCGAAATTGCCGAGGAGGTATTATCGTTGATTACGCGTAACCATAGAATATACAACGCTTTAGGTCTCTGGAGCTAGACGCTCTCGAAAATGTTTCTGGTACGGTTCATTAGGTTTCTTATTACCACGTTATGTATACTCTGTTTAATTATACGTTAAAATAATTTTCCGGAATAGCTGGAAGAGTCGAAGCGCAGAGCCCGAAGCTAAGCAATAAAATGTCATTTAAATATAATTACAAACGAACGAGTTGCAAGAGGGTGAAATATAAGGCCCTGAGTAAAAAATTACCTACTCTTGGCTGGTGATTAATCGTATGTATATAAATTCGAATAAAAGACGAGAGGGGTCAGCGGTAAACGATACTGTAGGGGTATACCGGTAAATCCGGTTACAATTTCATTAATTTTTAATCTAGATATGAAATGAAATTTTGTGACGGCGTGGTTGCGCAGAAAAATGGCGCTGCGTTCGTTCAGTTTGTCAGCCAATAATGGTGTTGGGTGCATTAACAAATAGATGGTAAAATAAACAGGCGTACTGGTAAATTGTAATTTCATCCGTTCGCGATTTCCGTCGTCTGGTGAGTGCGAAAGAACGTGCTAACGACCTCGTCTTAGTGATAACGACATCTTCGACTTTCGTTTTTTACCAACACCATCGCGAAACGAAGAATCACGCTGACTATGGCTGCGTCAAATTGAGTGCAGAACCGATACGTTCAGCGAATAAAATCTGTCTCGTGTATTGTTCGCGGTGTATAGGAGGGTAACGATGAAAAGTGAATTAATGTCGACGATGTGTTACAAAAAGCTTCATCGAGTGGAATACCTGTTCGGCGTTTAATCGATTAATTAACCAAAACGAATTAATCGCCTTCGACCCACTTAACTGGGTATCACGAATGTTGGTAATTCCTTCGGTACAGATTTTCTTTCCGCGATTGCAAAAATAAGGCACCAAGGTACGGATTTGCATATAGGCCGTGATGATTGAGCATACATGGGCTGCTCGTTTCCTCTTTTTATTTATTTTTTCTCTGTGTTAATAGACGATACTATTATATGCGATTACGACGGCGACGCAGCGCGCTACTAGAAACCGTTATCGAATGGCTTTTCGTTCACGCTATTAACGCATACCGGTCCCAACGTATATTCTGGGATTATACGCGTACGCTGCAGATTAATTATTCACAGCGTTAAATTCAATTCTTACACCTCGATACATATATTAGTTCCTTTGTTTGTTTACCCGTATCCGATGCGCATTTTGTAATTTTCACGATCGCATTTTAAAATGCAGTTGCATACAGGAAAGCCGCCGTTCCGCGATCACCACGGATGCACGTGAAAAATGAACGCGCGTTGCCAACTTGAAATTGGAAACGCGAATAACATCATTTTTCAACTTAATTAAATAAAGGTCGAGGAGAAACTGCATCGCTAATGAAACGTTTTACGTTGAATTAGCAACGGCGGCGTATGATTTTATAATTCCTACGTACCGGCGATACTATACTTACGCGATGTACCGTTATATGTGTTCGTCGATGTATTAGAAATAATTGAATTTACTCGTGTAAATACCTTATTCTTTACGAACATCGTGGCTGATTATCTTACCGATTTATTTCCCCGCTGAGTTTCCACTAGGGCGAATTGTGAAGGTCTATGGAACATTGGAAAGGTACCACTCTTGAGATCCTGCAGTTCACTGTGTTTGAAAATCAGCTTTCAAATTTGGAAAAGTTAACGTTACGAAGTTATACAAAAGTTTCTATTACCCATCAAGTGCTATCGCAGCCCACATCTATTAACATTTTGGGCTGGTTTTGCTTTTACTTTCAATTGTTATGAAGAACTCTTCATTAAGCATAAAAATAACATTGTTGTATTTAAGGTTGGTCTCACTTTTTGAAGCTGTGTCAAGGTGACGATTTTTCATTAATAAGAACTGAGTTTTTGCAGAAAATCTCACTCATCTTTAGGTTTAATCTTGATACCATGGTGAAGAGTATTGAATTTTTAGCGTATTATATGGTATTTACTCACATATTTCCCTTACGATCTTAAATTTTTGAGTTACAGGTGTTAAGGTATTGAAACATTACGGAGTGAATGCTATATATGTAAATCACTACTGTGATCATCAGTTATAAGCAAAGGGTTACGGGGGAATAAAAAATAATGAAAACTTTCTAATTTAATAAAAATTAAATGCCTTGATTTTTATACCAAGCTCATTTTTCTAAAAGTTATGGTAATGATACTATCGTACAAAGATCCAGGATTGAACACTCCTTTAACTCCTGGTAAGTAATCCCTATGTGCACACTTTGGCTGATAGATATCCTGTTTCTGTTCTTAAATAGCAAATAAGTAGACAAAAAACACAATCTTGAGATAATACATGTCTTATGAACATCTTATGGATATACTTTAGAGCTGAGTTTGAATTAATGTCGAATAGATGTCGATAGACAACAATATCTTTTTCTAATTAATAACAAATTTTGATATCTATTGGACATTAATTGAAGCTCAACTCGAAAGTATGTCGATAAGATATTCATATGACATGTATAAGCCCAAACAGTGTTTTTTGTATACCTATTTGCCATAAAAATGTACCCATAGCGATCTTATTGAAAAATGGTGCTTCTTAATTTTTTGCATATTGATGCGCTCTAAAATTTTTTGCTGAGATGTTTCTCACTTACGATCAACGATGGACGAGGCAACTGTGAGAATATATAATTTCTCCTAAAATTTCTCCCAATTTAGGACCTGAAATTCAACGTTCTTTACCTTTACATATGGTCATTTACCTATCGCTGATGGTGAAGTTAATGCTTGTGAATAATCAAATTAAAGCCCTCGCCGATTCCATACTGCGAAAAGGTGGTGCTCAGTTTGTAGTAAGTTTTATAATAAATTTTGGTAAGAAGTAACCGTGTATCTAACATGTAGTGAAAGTAGTAAATCCAGTAAAAATTTCAAGTAAAAGTAATGAAAAAATGAAAAAACCCAAAAACGCAAAATATTTTATTATTTAAAAAAAAATTATAAAAAATTATTCTTTTTTGATAAAAGACTAGCAATTTTCTGTGAATTGGCAGCACTGTCGGAATATGTAACATCAGTTTAGTCTGGTGGCCTGGAATTCAAATTTGAAATTTTTTCTATGATAAATTCGAACTAGTTGATTTTTCCCTTTTTTATAGGGGGGAGGGGGAGTGGTCTGTTTAATTGAGAGGTTCCTGAAAAATTGGTAAGAGGGTAGTGAAAAAGTAGTGATGTTTTAAAAAAAAATCCGTCAGATAACCTGAGTAAGTACATAACTATATCATTAGAGTACTTTATAACAAAAATTTTAGTTGCTGTTTTCAATTATGAAAACTTTATTTTTTAGATTTTCCAGTATGAAGTCAAAGTTTTGAAAAATTTCAAATTTTCAAAAAAATGAATTTTCGGACATTTAGAATTTCCTTAACTATCCAAAATCATATTTTGTCGTCTAAAAAGCGAACAAAATATCAGCCGTCATTTTTTCTATTCAAGATAATCCAACCCTTTTTCAGTTTTTTTTTTTAAGCTTCAATTTTGGTTATTTTCAAAAATGAACGACGAACATTAATTTATTGATGATGTGCACAGTACGAGCTCAATTTACGCTTTTCCGGGCTCATGAAGAAAATATGCTCACGGTTCCTGGAGTCTGAGGTTTTTGACATTAAAACATATTATATTAAATGTTATGTTTTGGAATGCTTCATGAGGTAAAATTCAATCATATTTGCCCTCTTGAGTTTAAAATAGTCTAAATCCTCCCATTCTTTGATTGATGCACAACTAAAAATGTTAAAAGTTGACTGTTTCATAATTGAATCTAAAGATGACAGGATATGGTAAAAATGCCTCTAAATCAAATCATACCTACAATAGCATGCTAAACTGTTTATTGGAGTGGTGGTATAAGCAAGCAGCATTACCAATGATTCCAAAAAAGTAATTTAGAAAAATAAAATTTTTCTTCATCTTCAAAATTGATTGATCTTCATATATTCATCGTAAAAATAATGCATTATTGGGTTTCCTTCTTCAACAGAACTATTGAATTTTTTTTTGAATTTTAATTCATGCAAAAAAAAATTAAACAGTAAAAATGTTGCATCACCGCCCCCTCCCCCCGTCACCTACCACCATACAGGAGGAAATAATTTGATTATTTTGTCAAGAGTGGAAAAGATTCTCGCTTTGACTATAATGCGCCTTTGAAGTCTAAAGGACCTCAGTGTGTACAGCTTTAATTCGAGTTACTACATATTTAAAATTCCTCATTCATCAGCGAATATCGCTTCACTGAAAAAATCCTTTTTTTGCATTAATTTTCAATATAAATTGAATTTCATGAAAAATTCGGGAAACTCTATACAGCTGTAATGCTAAAGATACAACCATTTTCATGACATTAAAAAAAATCTAGCTCCATAATAATTGGCAATATTATATAATTTCGATAAAAATTTGTCCGATCTTTATCGAAAGTATACCTCGAAAAGTTCCCACATGAATTGTTTTCCACCTGAGATTAACGAAAGATGCTGCAGTTTTAAGGATGAAATTCAATGTACATTTTCTTGCTGCAATAATTCGAAAGCCAAAGTTCAAAAGCTATTACACTTCTGAAAGAAATTAGAATTTTTTATTTATTTAAAAATAATTGTTTTTTCATTTGGCTCTAAGTTTGTTCACTGAGAACCAATAGTAAGCGAGATACTTATTTGTGAACAAAAATTGGTGTGTATCCCGTTCTCTTAAACATGCATCATCACTCTCCTCGAACGTATCGTTTTTCAGATAAGCTTAGAAGAAGGTCCTTTATAATACTCAAAATCCATAGCCCTAAATGTTGATAGGTATGACCCATGCTAGCTCCTGGTAACAAAACTCGTTGAACTTTGAAATTCGAGTGAAAGACCTGTACTTGACATCAATAAAAATTAATCCGATGGCAACGAAAGATCGTTGGCGGTGAAAAAAAGAAGAAGCTACCGACTACGAATTAAAGGGTAACATGTCAATAAGTAGGTATATTTTAACCCAGTTTCTTCTTGAAAAGAATTATCCATTCGCTTTGAAGTGAAGATGACTCATCACAAACCAAGCGCTTTGGTTGGTACTCGGCTACATATCCAAGTACCCAGATACGCGACGCTTTCCTTAATTTGAAATATTCTTATCAACGACCTTTAGTTGTACGCGCGGTGTTCTACTAGACTGGACATGTCTGACCGTAACAATTGGGAAAAGAGAAATGGTCACGGCCTCACGGGATGTACGCGCGATGACTACGGAGAATCTCCGATCTCCACGCAACGGTCACCACGGAGGCCTTCCTCGATGGTCGCCGATAAAATGGAAATTCGAATCGGAGAAATCGGTCGTCCACAGTGCTTCGCCATGTACCGTATATGATGAACCATTTGCGATGATGCAATCACCGACAGTTCTGCGGGCTCGGCGCGTTAATACAATGAGATGAAATTTAATTAATCCGCAACCGCGTGGCGAACAATACATCGGAAATAATTGCGACGCGTGTTACTCAATTCATACGGTGGACGCGGTGCTTTTTGCGAAACGTTCAACCTGTTCGAGATCTCGGCATAAATTTAGTTATATTTCGACGTATCAATGTCATCGCCTTAATTACATGTAGGATCGTAAAAGCACGGCTGAGTTGAAAGCGACGATGAGAGATTCGCACAAGGCGTTCAAAGAATGTAAAAGTTCGTCAGTTCCTTTTAATAATAGCCCGCATTTCGCATGAAGAAAATTGTCGTAAATTTGTCAACGTTGATTATCGCGGTTCGGCGTTTTGATAATAAAAATTACCTACGTACGGGGCGCATTTGCCTCGGCATTACCAGGCGCTGGTTGCGGTAATTTATAGACTGGAACGGAGTATAGGTACGCGACGAGTTGTAAAGGAGAAAATAATTAAGCTGATTCGTTATCGGCTATTGTAATGCGAATGAAAATGCTTTAGAAATGTTACCATACCTTTTAAAGGTTAATTATCGTGAGATTCGTGATCAGCTGCGGCTATACGATGGTTGACGTTTGCTCTGTGAGTCTGTATGAGTGCCAATTGCGAAGTTTATTTTATTCCGGATGACGTAACGTATTTCCATGGGTGTTCTATATTAAATGTACTTATACTGAACTTATTCTCGCAATCTATTGTGAGTCATGTCTACGTATAAGCCGATGAAGCGATGATGGTAATTTCGGTGTTTTACGTATACCTACCAAAAGCTTTTTATTCTTGTTTATCTTGATTGCTAAGAGTTTCAAATATGATAAATAGGGTAATAGTAGCATCGTATTTCTTTAACTTCTTCAGAAATTCATTTCAATTTTATTCATTTCCTGGTATAATTACCGTGTTTATTTGTGTGTGTGATTTTCCCATAATATATCACATAGATGTACTTTTTCGTAATAACTTTAGCGCTAGCGATAGGTGTAGTAATTTTTTTTTGTAATACTATTTCACTGAATGATAACTTCCTAAAATACGTACTATTACGTTATCATTCGTCACTTTCGCACACATGGTATTCTTGGGTCGCGGCGCGTTTTGTATTCACGAAAAACGTGCTCGGTGGGTTTTGGTAAAAAGAGAGAAGAATCGAAAAAGTAACTCTACCTAGTTTTTCAACATCTGCCTTCTTACCATATAATACTTCCTGTTGAATGAAAGCCCGAATGTTATACAGTGTGACATTTCAGAAGTTAAATTTCACCGTATTAAGGTAATAAAGGAGGTTATTTCGGTGAGTCGTCGAAAAGGGTTTCGAATTCTTGAAGGTCTTCTGTGCGCAATTTCAACGCGTACCGATCTACATTATTAGTACGATGGAGGTTTTTTCAAAGTCAGGCAATTGGAAAAATGGAAGTATTACAATGGGTGTTCTGTGCTTATACATGTTGTTCAACGATGTGTAGTTTGATTTTGGTTTTGAGATTTTGATAGAATGCCTACATCTAAATGGTGGCAATTTAATGGTTGACATTATAGTTGATTTGGGATCTTGATTTAGATGTATTGTACCTTTGAAGTGATTGATAGAAGTAGAAGTATAGGTATTTCAGGTGGGAAGGGGTAGTAAGATAGATTTGGCTGAGTGTAAGTCAGGCTGATTCAATTTTTCGTGAAATTAATAATAATTATAATGATTTTTCATCATGATTATGTGATTTTTTTTAAATTAATTTTCTTTCTTTTTTTTCTGTCAACAGGTAAGATTATGATTCCTCCGCTGGAACAAAATGACGAAAAGAAAAGATGAATAATATTGGTAATTAGTAGTGTTTATTTCAAGTACGAGGATCTGGTAAAATTCACATACATGATGATAACGGTGCCAAATCTGATTCTTCAGCAAATATGGTCTAAACAATTTTCAAAATCTGATGAATCAAATTTTTGTTAAATTGTATATTTTATTTTTCGAGTAACAAGAAGGAGAAGTTGAGGTAATTCATTAACATCATTCCTTTTCTACACGGTGGCACTCTCAAAGTGTATATTGTTCCCAAGTGATCTGTGCATCAGGGTGGTTCAACTTCCATTTTTTTCCAGTATTATTCTTTTTAATTTTTTTTTAATAATATTATATTTTAAAAATCGAGCTAAAAAAAATGAATTTAGAGGCGTTTCATCGAGGATGACGAATCAGTATTTCGTGTAATATGTAAATTGCATATTAAAATGAACAGTTCGCGTAATTATAGAAAAATCAGTTTATTAATTGTAGAAAAAGCAATTTTGAGAAATATTTGGTATCCTTCATAAATCTAAAAAAAGAAAGTAAAAAAATTTAATTTTTTTTGAAATAACCAAAAATTTTCATTACTGCATAAACCGCAATGCGCAAACACTTGAAAAAAATTATTTCTGTGACGTGAAAATTGATATATTATTTTTCTAATATAAAAAGAAAGGAACACAAAAGTTGGAAGTTGCCATTATACTCTCTAGAAAAATTCTCAAAATACATTATACGCCGTATACCTTCAGGTTACAATCCTCAACTTTACACAGTACAGTTCCTTAAACAACATAATGAATCAGATGATCCTCATCGTGGAAAAATTAAAAAAAGAATAACCAAAAATTGTGCCAGAACTACTTTTTGTAAAAGTTTCTGAATTAAATTTCATTCCTTTCATTTTTGAAAATTATTTATGCGATGACTAGTAATGACTTAATTTCATACCCCATAAAAACAAAATAAGGGGGTGGGCGCTGTTCATAATTCAGTTTTTCGTACGATTGCTGGGTTTCAAGTATTTTGTATCAATCCAGCGTACACTTTCAGAAAAAAAATATCTACAGTCAAGACCTCATTTAAAGTGTTGATAACGGTACTCCAAGATGGGAATATCTGAATCAACATTTTTCGATGGAAACGCTAAATGTAAGGCTTCAGGCTTTCTGCGCAATATAACATTAGAAAAAAATTGGAGTTTCTCTTATTTTTATGAAAAATAGTAGTCTTAAGTCAATTATATCTCCTCACCAAATAGTCGTGTAAAGCTCCAAATTTGTATGTGAGGTTAATTGAGGACCAGAATATGACTTTTTAAATTTGGTTCAATGTGGATACAAAATGGCATTTAGTCAAAATTTGAGGAACCCCTAAGCAGCCTCAAATTGCTCGAAATTGATGAATATGAGCTTATATTATAACAAGAGATGAGAATAGTAGCATATCCCAAATCCATTTTTATATGTGATTTTGGAGGAGGAAGAAGGGGTTTTCGTTCTTAAAATGTGGTGAGAGTGAGCAAAAGATCAAAATTTGTCGATTATGATTCTGTATAATAGAATGTGTTCGAATGATTAACATACTCAAATTTCACCATTGTCAGTGTATTTGGAGAAAAGTTTGAAAGAAAAGCAGCTTCGGAGGGAAAATTAAGACAGGAAAAATTTCACGAATCATCAACATCTTTTCTCCTCGTGTACTTGAAGAATTGAGATTTTTATTTGGGACGAGTATATGACCGCCTTGAAATTGGGTCAAAATGGACTTGAAATGGTGTATCATCAAAATTGAAGGACGGTGTGAGGAGCTTCGAATGGCTGAATTCCTATAGGCAAGAATTATTACATTTATCTTAAATCAAACTTTTTAGATGGTCTTGAAAATTAAAAAGAGAGCTGGAGGTGGTGACCTATGGACATGAAAAGGTTGACGTTGTTATTTGCAAGGAACATTTTTAAAGAAAGCGAAGAAAAAACAAAAATTCTTCATCGGTTATTTTTGAATCACCCTAATGCACACCCACATTTTGCAACCAAATTATTACATAATTTTTTCAAATGGGAATTACCTTCGTAATTATTTTATTACGAAAAAGAACTTTTTGGTTAGGATGAGTGGAAAAATCACTTGGGTACACTATACGAATAGCTTGCTGAACAAGATCAAGTACTCTCTAATTGCATCGATTCGAAGTGATTGTGCGATGAGTAGATGTAATAACGTGTGTAAAAAAAACGTAAGCATCCATACTACATTATTAGAGCCGAATTTCTTCGGTGTTTATTACCTTTAATAGATACGGTTTGATTGACTTTCTGTTAGATTTATAATATAAGTCTTGCAAGTGACAATTATATATTTGCAAGGTATTTATATTTTGAATTTGAAGCTATGAGGTATCAATTACAGTAATATAATCAAAGTTTTTGTAAGAAACTCCCCAAAACCTTAGAACCTCCACAGATACGTACAATAAAAATGGTAAATAACCAACGAAAATGCTCATACTTCATGCTTCCTGTTTCTTATGATTTATCAAGCAAAAAATTTTCTCAAGTCAGCAGCCCTTGAAAATTCAACGAAATGAGGTTGCTCTAGGTGTACGAGACTTTTTTTTTGGAGAAATGAAAATTGACATTATATCTGACAGCAATGACTATGCCCTCACTTAATAGAGCGATATATCTCTTAAATGAATTTTACTGAAGACGAGAAATATTTCCCGAAGGATTCCCGTATAATTGACCTTTTCTGTGGAGTGTAAAATGATTTTCAAGCCTTATGGGCTAGTCTGCCTTAACACGTAGAGCTAGGTGATTTGTGACGAATGAAAAATCGACACGTACGGAACCAAGCGTGCTGCTTACGAATACGAGGAGCGCTTGTCACGAGGCTCGTTGTATAAATTAAATACGAGCGTTTTAAAATATCGAATTATATTTAATTGTAGGACTCACGGGTATAAATATATTTTCAAACTAACCGGATTATCGCACGTCCAATGTACTCATGGCTGCGTAGAAGTGGCCAGATGTCAAAGGTATGGTACACGAGGCGTGTACGCGCGTTCGCGCGAACGTGTTAAAAGCCATTACCAAAGCTACGTGACTGATACATTAAATATTACAAATGATGGTACAGTTTGGGAGCGGAGCGACGGGTATTCTTCCATATTAAAGAATCGATGGTGGTTTCGCGATAAGTGAAATATTATGCCTTACCGATAAAATGGACCTTCACCTTGGCTATTGAGAAGTAGGCGAGATGCAATGTTTTTTAATATGTTGCCATCGTATTTTAGAAAGAAGCGGTTTTTAAGTATAAGCCTATTAGTTATAAACGTAATCGATCAAGTGATGAATATTAAAAGAGAAACATCTTATCCGGGATACTGCTTTTTCATCAGCCAGATTAATAGAAGTCGGATCCAGTTTGTCAGCAACTGGTTCGCGCGGCTGTAAGCGACCAACGTGCATTCTTAGTCATAAACCCATTTCTGTATTGGATTCCGATCGACGAGCGTGGTTTGAAATGACGGATTATCGAATGTACTACATTTTATGGACTTGATGCAGCGTGCTGTGGCAGAAACACTTCGTATAAAGATGACACAATCTTTGATATTTTATGATTTCAGTATTCGTACCGAGAACTAATCCATGTTCTTGGTACTCACGAATGAATGTGATTTTTATCGTAAACATACGAGTGATCGGAAAAAATCGATTATTTTTGTACGACTGCACTTGAACCTATATACATCGAATAGACGTTCGAGTAAAAGTAAACATATATTATCTGATGATTTTCGCTTTTGGAAACGATTACGTAATACCTATATGGCGGACTTTACGTTAGAATTTTCCTCCTCTTCCTATCAGCGAGACGAGTTCATCGGTGATAATTTGCGGCATCGGCGGATCGACGACGAAGGAAAAAGTGGTTTGGGTCATCGGCCTTCTTTGGGTTTAAATTAATAGATTTCCGTTATCTTTATGTTTTCATCGATGTTACTATTAGTAACGAGACCTGTATGTGCGTTTGTGCAGTTTGTACTTGTATGTACAACCCAACATTTCGACATTAGATGAGCTTTATCGCGAATCATCTGCGAGACGTGATCTGGGAGAAAGTTGGAAGTAATTACAAAACTATGTGCTGTATTTGCATGGAGTTTTTGGAGAAAGACCTCGGGTTTATAGAAGTTACTGAAGAGTTATTTCTCAACTAAGATTTAGATGGGAGTAAACTTTGCATTATTGTTATCATTTGAATTTTTCAATTTCTTTTTTAAAGATGGTAAAATTTCGAGGCTTTCTTAGCAGAATTGTTCGTCGATTTGTGGCAACGAAGGATTAATAATTCAGGGAAAGATGAGCCAATTGAAGAACATGTTAACTTTCGTTCATTGTTGGAACTGAAAGAAGTTTAGTTCAAGTTTATTTTAGAACAAGATCTCAATTCAAGTTCAGTTCAATTCAGTACTTTTGTTCATTGTTGGAACTGAAAGAAGTTTAGTTCAAGTTTATTTTAGAACAAGATCTCAACTCAAGTTCAGTTCAATTCAGTACATTTAGGAAAACTTTTCAGTTCATTTTACTTGAGGAAAAAATTCAAATTTAGTTTTAAAAAATCTCAAAGTTCATCAACGAGATCTAATATGCGTTAAATTTTTTAATTCATTTATTTCATATAATTAAAAAAAGAAAAAATGTAATAAAATAACAACTCCAATTTCCCATCTTTAGGAAATTTTTTTGAATGAACTGAACTTACCATTTTTTCAAAATTTCTTCTAAAAGTTATTTGCTTATTTATTTATTTTTATTTTACCAATATTCGAGTAGCCCTTTTTGTTGCCAGTTTCGCAAATTATGTGGGGGCACTTTATTAGATCTTAATAATATACTTGGTGAAGAAAATAAATATTTACTATTTAGGAAAGCAAAATTACTCAGTCCTAATCACCCCTCATCCCCACATCTAGTACAACCCATTTCAAATTGAATCCCAATACCTCCCTTCCAGAATATAATTTCCATGCAGAATTATTCTGTGGTGTCTAAGTTATCATTTGAGTGATAATTTTTATTTCAGTGAGTGAATTTGAATCTTTAATTTTGTATTGCAAAACATCGTAGAGTAACATAATCGTCATATACCCCCTCCTATTCCTTTCGTATCCTGACTCCTGAGATTATTTCTTTTTATAATATATCGCGGAAATAATATCGAAAATCCTGTAATAAAGGTACTTCAAGAATTTATTCTTCATTCAAACTTTTTCAGTTTTAATAATATCCGTTTTAAACTTGGGAAACCAAATCGAATCCACGAATTCAAAATGAGATCGTATCGAAGAACTAAAGATAGTTTTATGTTTTTTGAATTTCTGGTAACGAAAGATATTATTGTTTTAGCCCCAGCAACCACAATAACGAAGTATGCAACCTTTTTCCTAACCTATTTAGGGGAAAATTTGAATGTGTTTTCAAGTTGAAGATCTGCATTATTGAAGAAATTGAAAAACTCAAAAACGAAAATCTGAATGGAAGAAGAGAGTGAATCTTTGATCTCTATATGAACTGAACTTGGATTTAATTGAAGTTAATTTGTTGGGAAATTGAAATACAGTTGGTTCAGAAAATTACTAGTAAACTTGGTTCATCTTTGAACCGAAGATCAAAAGTTCAATTCAGAAATGAACATGAAACATTTGTGATGATAAAGCTTAACTTTCAGGTTAGAAATCCTATCAAGTTGATAGGTGTTTAATTTCACTGCATTTAAAATTTTTGTTAGTAATTCCAGGATTTTTTTCATCAGCACAAAACTCCATGGAAAAATCATCGAGTCTCGAATTTTTCAATTTCCCAAGTTAGATGAATCAAATTATTCTGTCTTCAAAATTGTCATTACAAATACCAATACCATTGCAGCGAATAATTTCAAAATTTGTATAATCACTGTGAAGTTATCATCTTGAAAGAGCCAGTAAAACGTTGTTTAAGTAAAGCAGAATTTAGGTATTACTAGTGAGGAATTTAAGGGGTTCCCTCTTACATAACCTAGACCTAAGCGGTATATCGCATCCGTACCTATGGAATCTGAAAAAAAAGCATTCAAGAGACTTCAATGAACTGACTCATTGACGAATGGAAACAAGCTAAATATGGTTGAAGATTTGATTGATGTTCCGCAAACGATCCGACCTATAGGATGATGAAATCAAGTGCCTTTCGGAGGATTGATCGGAGCTCCGAAACTAGTCTGGTTGACCGATTGAAATATTTTAATAGTTACCAGAGTGCTTGAATGTATTTCGGAAGCGTATGGTGATCGAACCTGCGTCATATTCGTTCGACTTGTACACATAGAGTTCAAGACTATACCTATGTCCTTGTACCTGTCGACGTTACTCGTTCGAACCTGTTAACCGTACCGATCATCGTTAATGGATGCTGCCGCACTTGAAAACAATCGAATAGTTCAACGCTCCTTGTTATTACGTAATTTTCGGGATCGTAAATTTACTCGAGATTCTCCCGAAGTGAACTGTGTATTAGAGTTATTCATCGAAGAGTCGATAAATCATGTAAATTTCGTACGAAACGAATTGAGCGTTTTTCAGGGTGCTTTTAACGGATTCCGTAATTTCCAGCAATATTTAGTAACCATTGTTTCGTGTTGCCTATATTAATATATCGTTTAAAATAATCCGCCTTCTAGCTGGCGGCAGAGCGAGCTCGTATAGGTACTGTATTTTTTTATAGGCCGAGATGGTAGAACAATACAAAGTCGTTTGTTGAAGAATGTCTAGTTATTATAGTTTATGGAAAGAAATATCTAAATTCATCTTTATTTTAGATTTATGTCCAAGGACTGCGAGCGGCGGCGGCGCTGCCGGTGGATTTGCATATTATGTGTATTGTCTGGACCAGAGGCGATATATGATTTCTACTCAATTTAACGTCGTCCACGCCGAGGCGCGCGTACTTCAGCAATAAAAACAGAAGTTTTAGTCGGACTCGCGGACGTCTTATACGCGAATACTGTAAGACAGTAATTTATAAAGCGAACGAATCACGAGTACAGTCCACCAGGCGCACGTTAAATCCTCAGGTACCTAGTTGTGGAAAAATATATTAAATTTTCGATCGCGTTGATCGTTCGAAGCGAGCGAAAATTTAATACAACGAGGTACTCGCAGACGTAATCTGTAATGTATGGAGGACAAGCTTTACCACTTCTGATATATGTTGCGTCTTCTATAACCGGACTTATATGGATACTTTACAATGGTATCAGAAGAACCGCGTTCGTTCGCCAAAAACAGTCACCGAATTCCGACCGATTGAGATTACCATAGGAGTTCCTTAGCCCGGCTCTTATTACTATTCATCATTTACGGTGCGACTTTTTGGATTCCTATTTGATAACTGGAGATGTTCGGTGGGTCGGTAGGCCTAGTCTTGTAAATTATATTTCTCATCCAAGTGTGATTTTAATAAAAAGTGTACACGCTATAATGTCACAATGAACGCTTTAACGTTTATACAATGGACGCCAACTCATCAGCTTATCAATGTTACCACCGCGACGAATTATAAACAGGTGAATAACATTAATATACATGCAAAATATAACATCCTGTATACGATCTGGAGGTGTTTTTTTTTCACTCGTCTTCGGCTTCCTTAGAATCGAGCCAGTGTAACGAGCTGAAAGATGGACATACCGAGAAGGCTATTTTTTCACTGATGGCTAAAAAGAGTAGCTCTTTAATCGTGTAGCAATTTCCTGTGCATCGTGGTGTAGATAAGGTGCCGTGACGTATTATCGATCAATTTTTTCGCCGGTAATTGAAATACCTACACCAGTACGATGGGTTGTGGGTACCGTTGGGGCGATGGCGTACATAAATATTTATTCTTTAGGACGGTGCATCGCGCCCTTGAATTAGTAGTCGCTATTCATTAGAAGGGCGCTGGCCGGTAGCCCGGTAGCATTGTTGGTTTTTGTATACTCTCGTCGAGGAATACCGATTGCGTTTCTTCGCATTGAGCCGGCCTGCTGTTCGGAAATCAGCTGGTGTGATTTATGAATATAGGTTGGTGACGTAATTTAGCGTGAAAACTCGACTCGGTCGCGGTCTTCCGAAATAGCCGGCCTTTGATGTGTACTTCCAGTTAGCGGTGTGAGAAATTAGCGTATCGTGTCGGCGTACTCGCGTCTAGTTAAGAGGCCGCTTCGCATGTCGGTACGCGATTAATTAATATGCACGAAAACGCTCATTCACGTCTAATAGACGAAAAGATAACGTTAATTAATGTCGATCGCGCTTGTACTAAATTTTTCGGCGCGGTGGAACTAAGGTATGGAAGAGGACCGTGGTTATAACCACCGCGCACTTTCCCTTTCTGGGGGAGCCGACGAAGTGACCTATTGTTATAGCCGAGAATCTGGAAGAAAATTAATCCTTAGAATCCGTACAAAATTAACGGAACTGGTTATATACTTACGACATCGCCGTCTATACGTATACGCGTTCGCTCGGTAATCAAATAATAGAACAAAACATACACGGTCGGACGCCGCGCCGGTCGCGGTCGCAGGTCGTACATGAAAAATGCCGGTGTTTGTTTTCCTTAAGGTCTTTCACGGTTCATTGGGTCTTTTTAAGGGTTACCTATACTAGAAAATAATAGCGGCTCGAAATGAGGGCATTTTTTGATTTTTTTGTTTCCTCCACTTCTTCGCTGTGTTTACTTACTTGCCGCCATTGTGTTGTTTAATCATATTGATTTCCATCCTGTTATACCCGTATTGTATGCGCTGGAGTCGAATCCAGCTTTGGGAAATGGCTTGATTTTGTTGTTAGATTTTTGAAAATATCATAATGACAGGATACGATGCTGCGACTATGCGGAGATATATTGATGACGTCAGTTCATGCCTGTTCGGGGATTTGCTGAACGCCGGAACATAAATGGATAATACGCGGATAGAATATGTCTTGTTGAATATTTTTCTAATTTTTCATCGAACAGTGTAGATTGCATTTCATTATATACAGGGTGTTTCATAAATGTTGGCCCAATATAGACTATGGTGCCGACCACGAAACTTGAGACTTGTGATAAACGCTATGTTGTCAGATTTAGCAGCAGCAAGAAGTTAATGGCTATATATTTTTCAATGAAATTGATGTTGGAAGTGCAAATTCATTCGAATGCATGATCAGCTGGTATGTTTTTCAGGAAATATGGCAACATAGTTGATCTTGGATGAAAAATTTCATTGTTTGTTGACCAATTGCAGGTATCAAGTTTCGTGGTCGACACTATAGGTAATTTTAACGTAATTATTTGGACTCTGGTCCCATACAAAATCAATCCTTCTATGGAATTACACATGGATGATTCTTCAATTTTTTTTTTTTTTTTTTTTTCAAGAGTTCAATGAAATAATTTTTATCTCTTAGCAATGACTTTGTTCAGAGTTTCTCAGGAGAAAGGGGGAAAGAGGAGGAGAGAATAATCCAAATTCATCAAACTCGATTTTTCTTATGAAACAAATCGTTCACTTATAATGAAGTTCTATTTTTATAATTGCCTACAACATTTTTAATTTTTTACATTATGATGAATTTGAATTTTTGTCGCTAAGAAATCTCTGTACCTCTCCTGAAAAATTTATATATTTTGGACTTACGTAAATGTTTCTTATGTAAAAAAAATCGAGGAATTCGATTTTGAAAACCTCGTAAGTCCAAATCATCAACTACCTTCTATCCGTAAAAAAGAAACCTCGTAAGTCTGTCACCCAAATAAAATCTGTTCCTGAAAATTTATATATTTGGACTTACGTGGTTTTTGAAGAAAAGCATCGATATATGGAATTGAAATTTTTTAATTTGTGGTAAATGTGCACACGATGTGCAAAATTTCAAGATTTACAGTAAATATACGCGCGAAGTACGAAAGAAACTGTTGTTAGAACCGTATCTGAGGCGTGGAGTTCTAAACCATCTTGACTCTTCTTTGACTACGTCGCTATCTCTTAAATAAAATAGTAGTAGTTTATGAAAAATAAGTTTTAAGATATATTCTCGCGTAATTTTCTATAAGTATTCCTTTCGTTTGGAACCAGAGTCTGATAATCATGTAAAACTCAGTAATGCCTTTAGTGCTTATCAGTTTATCAGAAATAACGTAGTCAAGTAAAAATAAGTGTTGGCCTCGATGATTAGGTTGTCCATTTCGACCGGAGATAGTACTAGGTCAAGCAACCTGGACGAGAAATTATGCATTGAAAGAAATGATTTTGATCCATAGATTTTCTGTATGTTTGTTTTTTGACCCTCTCTCCATTCAATCAATATTCTAAAAGTTCGAAAGGAAATACAGTGTATAGCTTTCCAATTCATTGAATAGTTCCTTCAAATTTGAGGATAGGACGAAATTCAATTTGTCTGTTTTTGTTCTACTCTTCAAAGGCTCTCCAATAATTATATAGAAAATTTTTTCCAAAAACCACGCTCTTTTTTTCGCACTGTATGCAAGACAAATTGATTATTTCACTTGCTCTCAATTTTCTCCCATTTGAGCTGTTTTCACGCACATAGTTTTTATTTCACATTATATGGCTGCACTGATTTCACATATGAAAGATTGTACATGAAGTGTTGTCAGTCTATTTTTTTTGTATTATGTTGCGATTTTTGGGCTGAGTGCTTACTAATGAGCTGGATGCAGGGTATATGCAGAGGATATTTTTTTGTCAAGCTTGCCGAGTACTATCTACTACGAGCGAGGTATCATATTCGGAACACCCTGTATTTTCTCCCGAAAGTTTTTTCATCTGAATTTCATTTACCTATTATGAATTTGGGATATTTATTAGGATTACTCGTACAATTTTACGGTTGATTTTGCGACTCGAAATATTTTTTCGCAGCGGAGAATTCCATTTCGAAGCACAAGTATCTACCGGTTTCGGTACATAATTCATCGGCGGATTATACACAATGTTAAAATAAGTAAAATTATTTTCCCATCGCTGCATCTTCGGAAACGTGCGTTAAGCAGAATAAATTGCTATATTAAACTAAACTATAAAATATCTAAACGAGTAATAGAGGTTAATGGGTTGTAACTACGATATAGAAAGCAGTTTAAGGCGAGTTTATTTTTAAATGTACTGCAGTACGAATGTCAACATTGTTCAGTTTTCTAGTTAAATTTAAAATTTCGCCGATTTGCTGGCCGTCATTAGAGAATTAATTTTTTGTTTACTCTGTTTTCATATTCTTGGCACGATGCGTTCTTTTCTTATTTTTTATGTACTAGGTACTCTGAACGGCGGTAATTACTTTTAATATACGCAGTCACGTCGGTTATTTTATTCGCGTTTTTACCCTGATTTACACGCCGTTTCCGTCCACATAATTTTACAATTATTTAATACGCCGTGTCAAGGGTTGTTTATGTTCGACGCGTGGATTCGGCCGGTAACAATTTCAACTTACGTGGCGGCATATCAGGTTTTTAAGTAACGCAGATCACGAAAGTATAAATTGAGGGGGCGGAGAATGGTAATTTTAAGCTAATTTATTAGAATTCACAAAGCCAGCGTGTCCGAGGAATTCCTCGGGACTCCCGAAAAAAATCTATGTCGAGACGCGGCCATTTTCACGTAATTGAATACTTGTAGAAATACATGAGAGCATTACCAGACGAACAATGCAAATTAGATAGGTATCGGAAAAAAGGCGACATATTTTACCATCTCTTTTTCTATTTAATATTCGACCATGTATTTCATTTATGATTAAACGATGCGTAACGCGATATGATAAACGAAAAAACATACAATATGTTGTCACGGTCTGTTATAAATTTTTTCAATCTTAATAGTCTCCTCCATAGCGCGGTTTCAATAGATGGAAAAATAGATCAGTTTTTTATACAACGGATACTCGGTACATAATGTCCAATATTCGAAGAAGGTTAGCTCTCGTGTATTTCTACTCTGATCTAAAACAAAACCTCAAATGCCCGTATGCCATCTCAGGTTAAGAACCTTACACGAACGCTGTGCTTTTCAGGAGGAAAAAATCTTACGTATAAATGAATTCTACAATTCTAAAATTACCAATGAAAGGAATAGAGAAAAAGAAAAGAGTAAAGAATAAAAGATAATTATAGGATTTCTTGTTTATTCGTTTCGAAAAAGAAAAAGAAAAAAACTTGAACGGTATATCTAACTCGGTCGAAATTACAGGTCGTGTCTAATGCTATCCAGAATATGTTTCTCGTCTATTTTAAAATCAACCTTCTATTTAGAAGCACTCTTGGGGTACCTACTTAATTGAGGTACTGATTGATAAGCATCAGATTTAAAGCGAAACAACGCCATATTACCACGCAGTGGATACAGTTTTCGGTTTCGGTAACCCCGAGGCTTTTTCTCTGAACCGGGAAGGTAAATCATGACACGAAAAATTAAACTTTTTTTTTCTTCGGTTTCGTCTCGGTGTTGTATGAATCCGGTGAACGCTGCAACCAACTTGTAATCGAATGATATGTGCTTTATCTATACCAGATCTTAAGATAACAAATTTTTTCTCCGTAGAGTTCGAGATTATCGCTGAATAAACATCTTTGATTTTCAAACAATCCTTTGGTTTGCAAAGTAGCTGTCTCTATTCCATTATTATTAATCACGAATGATATTTTTAAATAGACGCGATAAGTGTTCATAGCGAGATTCCGAGGTTAAATGTATTTATGCATGGAGAAGCATGGCGATTTTTCATGTATCCAGAATGATTTTACGTCATTCATTTTGTAAATTATTTTTCTTATCAAACTGGAAATGAAAGATATTTTTCTTATCTATAGCCTTGTCCTTTGTTTAATAAAATTATTCGGAATTGTTTCTCATTATCAGATAATTTTTCAGCAGATACGAATTTTATTTTATCGACACGTAACTGAAAACTTTCAGACCCTGTTTCTGCCCAAAAACAATAGTAGATAAAATTTTTTGGATTTTTTATATTTCTAACATATGCAGTGGAAATCAAAAGGGCCAAATGAGATTCATCGATTCACAAATTTTTATGAGTTCAGCAAAACAGACTCTGATTTAAAAAAATATTTTTGCATACTAAGTTCAAATATTAGGGTTTACCCAACTGTTTCTAAAACTATAATAGTGTGTCGAAAATTTGTATCTTCTAATACAGGGAAAAAAATCAAGATATCTTTTCAATCATCAGAGATAGGAAATTTTCGAATATATCATCATTCTCAGTGCTGAAAATACTAGCCCAGACCCAAAACAAGTTCTGAGTGCACTAGTGCATATAACCGATGTCACAAGGGCCGGAAGAGCCAGAATTAGGTATTTGATTAAGATGACAATTAATAAATTACATTTTTAAAATCTCCTCAAGAGGATGAAAATGACGGAAATCTTCGTTTCGAAAATTTGTTGGGAGCATTTTGAATCCGAAGTAAAGGTCATTAAAATTTCATGATAAATTAAAAGACCCAATTTTTCATTCCATCATAATTTCAATGTTTCGAACGATTTTCTGATGTTTTTTCTTTTTTGGAGGGCTGATATAAACCACAAATTTAAAAAAAATTATGTATGTCTGCGATTTAGGTACACGCGTCTAAATTGTAAAAAAATCGCATTCATGAATTTAATGATTTTTTATATTATTATAAATAGGGACCTCAATACCTCCAAGAACTTATCAAAAATCTAACTTCATGGTGTAAAATAACTGAAACCAGTCTATCCAATAACTTCTTTTTCAGCTTCTGATAATGCTCAAAATCTATTAATTTAAGTTTAATCGATTATTTCAAATTTACAACCATTTAAAACGTTTCTAACGAGACATTAAATTTACAATTTTATTATCGATTTTATATGATTTTTTTAATGCGATTATCTCGAATTAATAGTTACTTTAACATGCTTATGCTGGCAATCTAATAAAATCTTAATTTTCCACCTTTACGACCATGAAAAAGTATACAAAAGGAGGCACCGATGACGGTTCGAATTGGCGAAATTTTCACAACACGCCTTAAAATACCTCGAGAGATTTGGACCATTTGTACGCTAAGCTGTTTTTACAATTCTCCGGATAATACGTCCTCTGTATTCTGGGCACACATATTCGAACGCGCCCGACAACAACGTTACGTCGAATGGTATACAAGAAAAATACTTTACATCGCATTTATCATGTTAAATGCTAGGAATTGGTGCCCAGGTAATAATTCACCTTCGTAGTAACCAATATCTCAGGTATAACATCAGGGTAGAAACCATATAAATAAAAACCAGTTTTAAAATGTAAAAATCCCATCGCTGGGGTTTATTTGAAAAAGAGAAAAAAAAAATAAATAAGTACATACGAAAAAGACAAGAGCGAAAAAAAAAACGCATATACATAATTATTAATAATATCACAATTGGTTACCAATTTTTGTAAGTACTTAACGTACTCGTTTATACAATATTTAAAAAAAAAAATTATAAAAAAATAAAAATGCGTAATCGATTGTACACATGTAGAAAAAAAATACTTGGAATGAAATTTACACGAAATAAGCATTTAAAAGAAGAAGAAGAAGATAGAAAAAAATAAGACATCGATAGGAAAAAAAATTATTTACATTTTAAAATTCGTTTGTTACACAAAAATTTTCAACGATTATAGTTATTCTCGATTAGATAAAGATTTTTTTTTTATACAACGATTACATAATAACTACAGGAACTAGAGATTTAAAATCTTTTTTTAAAACAATATAAATAATACAACGAGGCTATATTTACAATAGAAAATTGATTTTTCAGTCTAATATAAGAAAATGCGTCGAATATTTTAAAAATAATCGATTTAAATTTTGGCCGAATATCATGACCTATCGTTCAAGAAAAGTGGGATACCTGATGGCGATAGAAAATTTGAAAATTTGATAGCTTAGCTTAAAATTATAAATTGGTAATGGCAAATAAAAAAAAGAAAATCGTAAAAAAAATAAAAACAAAATTACCTTGATTCGTATAATCCGGTTTTTGGCACATACTGCGATTACATGAAATTTAAAATCGGTATCGCGTATTTAAAGAATACATATTTACACTTTACACGAGGAAAAAAACACGAGCTAATTAATTACATGAAAATTGTAGGAAAAAGAAAATTTACACTAAATATGTATAGCCATTGATCTATTATTTGGCGTATTATTTCGATTATGATGCCTGTGAGCGAATGATGGTGATGGTGCGAATTAACGTGAACATGACGATGCCTGTTATTCTTATGCCTTTGGTTATTAGGTACGTCTGGTAAAGCGAATCGTAACCTTTCCCAAAACAGCTTCTCGCCCCATTGAAGATAGGTGTTGTTTTTGAGATACAGCCTCAGATCAGGATCTAGATCCTTGAATGGTACATCACCGAGTAGAATAACGATCAGTCTTTTCCGTCGATCGCGTAACACCTGATGGTGAGCGGATTTGAACTCGTACCGGCTCCATTCGGATTTGATGAAATTCTCCGATAACACCATGATGGTACGTCGCGACGACTCAACAGCCTGTACGATGGTATCGGATAGATACCCACCGATGGGAAACTCGCGATAGTGTAAACACAGCTTGTATGGTGGGTCGCCGTTTTCCAATATAGGAGCGAGCTCCTCGGCCACGAAAATTTCGTCTTTGGCGCTATAACTGACGAACGCGTCGAATAATTTGTCGCGATCGTCCATTTCGATTTCACTGGTGGGATAGAACAAGCGAACACCGAATTTCGAATAGAACCATACGCGTAATTCGTCTTTATACATGCAAACCAATATACCGATGATACCGAAAAAGAACAATAACGAAATCGCGATCACAGTTATAGGTAAAAAATGGTGTAAATCTTGCCTGGAATCGGATTCGTTGGTGCTCAGGTTACCATTGAGGGCGCCTTCGATGATGTTGCTGGTTATATTGGACAGTTGCGAAGTTTCTTGCACGCAGAACGAGGTGATATTTTCGGACATTATGGGGAAGGAGAACTTGAACGAATTGTTGAAGCATTTCATCTCCTTACTGTCGACGATGGTGTTTTTGAGGTATTGCAGGTATTCTTGCATTTTTTGTACGAACTGGCATTCGCAAGTCCACGGGTTATCGGCTAAGGTTACTGAGTTTAAGGACGAGGGTAGTTTCCAAATGGAGAACTGCGTCAAGTGGTTACGGTCTAGACGTAGAGTGGAGAGCGTATATAGAGTGATGAACACGTTCGACTGGATGGCGGATATTCGATTGTTGTGTAAATATAATTCTCTCAGTTTGTCTAGACCTTCGAATTCGTTACCTTTTAGCGAAGCGATACGGTTGTTTTCCAGACGCAATACTTCGAGCTCTTTGAGCCCGTAGAATGTTCGATTGTGGATGACTTCGATGTTGGAATTATTTAGAAATATCACTTTCAGCAGTTTACGACCGATGAAACTGTGACTGGAGAGTACGCGGATATCGTTACCGTCTAAATACAGCTGCGTAACGTTCATCGGTATTTTCTCCGGTATGCTACCGTAGTATCCGGATTTACTGCAAGATACGACGTTAGCACTGGCCGACATGCTATGGTAACAGGTACAATTATTCGGGCATACTACTTTGCAATCGCAGGCGTCGAAATCGCAGCAATCGCACATACTGCGTTTGGCACATTCCAACTCGTAACGACATAGGAACTGATCAGCAGTGGCTTCTTTCAAAGGTACGACCGAATTTTCGCGATTATATAGAAGCTCGCATTTCACATCGTTCAAATCAGCTAATATTGGACGATTACGTTCTGGCTCGACCGAGTATGTTTGTAACCATTGCATAGTGCAGTCGCATTGGAATGGATTATTGGCGACGTAGAATTCCGGTAACGTTTTACCAACAGGAACGGAGGATATACGGAGGGAATGAGGAGTTAGGATTTTCAACTGATTACCAACGAGATCGACTTTAGTGAGGTTGTATTTTTTAAAGAAAGCGTAAGATTGGATTTTGGAGATTTGATTATTGGCTAAATTCAAGGTTTGAACTTCGTCGGGAATCGAGCTACCGGTGATTTCGGTTAATCTGTTGTTGCTGGCGTCGAATACGCTGAGCTGCAGTTGGTTCTCGATTTCGAAGTGGTTACCGAGCTCGGCGATCTTGTTACCATGGATGTCCAGCCACTGTAAACCGTTTGGGATTAACGCGTAGTCGAACCATTCGAGGAAGTTTTCCGATATGTTCAACCAGACTAGATTCGGCAACTTGGAAAACAAACCGCTCACTTCGGTCAAGTAATTACCGTCGATACGAATAGCCACCACTTTTAGATTAGCGTCGAAAGTACCTTGCTCGATTTTTTGGATTTTATTGTTGGATAAATTGATTATTTGAAGCTCGCTCAGTTGATCGAATACGCCCTTCGATACCTCTGTGATGTTGTTCTCGGTCAAACGTAAACCAACTAGTTGATTCATGACCGGAAACGACGAGAGTAGGATTTGCGATATTTGATTGGTACCCAAATCTAAGGTCTTTAGATTCGGGATATTTTTCAACGCTGCCGGAATCTCTTTGAGCTCGTTACCGTTTAGGTGTAGGTCTTCCATGTTGGTGGAGTTACGGAAAGCATCCTCGCTGACGAAGTTAATTTGATTGTTATCCAAAGCGAGTAACGTTAGACCTGGTAGACCGTCGATGGTGAAGGTATCGATGCGTTTGATTTTATTATTCGAAAGTACCAGAGTACTGAGCTCGTTGAGAGAAGCGAACGTATTACCGGGTATGTAATGAATGGCGTTATTTTCTAAGCGTAGAATTTGAAGTTGAACGAGGTCGCGAAACATGTAGGCATCCAGTTTGGTTATATTATTGCTAGACAGGTTGAGTACGATTAATCGTACGAGACCGGTAAAGGTGGCCGAATTGATCCATTCTTCGGTTAATTCGTTTTCGGATAAATCTAGGACTAGAAGTTTGCTCAAACCGTTGAACAGTCCGGGCGCGAGAATATTCAACGAATTATTCTGCAAGTGTATCTCTTTAATTTCCTTGGTATCGGTGAATAATTCGGGGGGTAAATAGACTAGTTTATTATGAGCGAGGTTTAGCACCGACAACGATGATAAATTATCGAACGCGTGGTCGGCGATCACCGTTACCACATTATCCTGCAGGTACAGCTCTTCCAACTGGGTCAACCGCGAGAACACTTTCTGCGGCAACGAATCCACCGTATTATTGGATAAATCCAAAATACGTAAATTCTCGCCGCACTTCAACACCTCGTTGTTCTCGTTGAATTGCAGATTCTCGACGTTCGAGATCCTGTTGCGAGTTAAATTCAAATAATGCAGACTGGGCAATGGGCAAAATACGCCTTGGGGTAACGCGTGAATATTATTCGAGCTGAAGTCCAGCCTCTCCAGCAGATGCAGATCGTCGGCGAAAGCGTTCGGATAGACTTCCAAAGTCATGCCGGACCAGTCGTCGTTGTGCGTTACGAAAGTGAGATTCCGTAGCTGACGAAGACCGCGAAACGCGCCGGCGGTTACGTTGCCGATTTTACAGAACTCGATGGATAAATCTTTGAGATCTATTAAGGTTTGAAAACTACCCGGATTCACGGAACTTTTAAAGAAAAACATTTCACTACACACTATTTTCAGTTTCACCGTATACTGCGGCTGTATAACGCTAAAATTGGTTTTCTCGATTTCCGAATTAATGGTACGAACGCGACACACTAACGCCACTTCCTGGTCGTCGGGTAAATTCGCGGACACCTCTTGTTCGCCATCCGCCGTCACCGAATACCATTTACACTCGTCCGGCGCCTGATAACGCAGCGATTTTCCGGATATTATTAACAGCATGGTACCGACAATGGCCGCGAAAAAAGTCGAACCGGATTGCATGATTTTATTTCAGATTTTCACGCGCGCAACGCATTTTTTTCTTACGTATAAACGTAAAAATCACCCGAAGGACGGAATAGAATGGAAACAGCGCGCGGCTCACATCACCAACACATCCCGAGCGTTAGCACTTTAAGCGGGAACATGGTAACTCGTTTGTTATTTTCAAACACTCGCGTAAAATATCGTTGTTGTAAAAGCGATTCAACATTTAACGATCGTCACTACACCGATGTGCTCGAGACTTCGTACCGACTATAACTGAATGCTCGACTCAAACTCGTTTGTCGGTTGTGCGGAAAAAACAGATCTAATCTTCCGACAAACTAGAATCCCCCACTATCGCGGTCATCGTCGAACCAGTACACGTAAGCGACGTTCACAGCGCTTCGAGTTCGGGTGCTCGATCGTCGATGCACATGTATCCGTCGAGGCTTATGTAAATATTGCCGAGCTCCTTCAAATGCACGGTTAGTAAAATATTTTAACACGTTCTGACATCCCACTATGAGCTGATTTAGCGGCGCGAAGCTCGCTGTGAATCGAACCCCCATCATCGACCTTTTATCGTGAACTACCCTCATGATGGACGAAAAATTAATAAATATTCGGAAATATGTGTTTCGAAGCCTAAGCCAACTCGTTATGGTAACCGAAGGGGTGTTAGTCTGGAATAATTTGTTTTACAATTTTTTACCTTTCTAATTTTTATTCTTGTCATTTTCACAGTTTGAAGCTAGTCTTGGGGTGTTGGGCATTGCTGTCTTCGTACAACGTGTATGTTTGGTTATAAGGGATGAATGCTGAACTGTATGGAATAACTGAATTAGTAATATTGTGATTATGATGTGGGCTGGTTGGATGAGTTTCTTTCTTTTTCTTTTTTTTTTTTTAATAATCGTAATATGTAGCGTTAATTTTGTGATGTCACACCATGTGGGGTAACCAAGGACTTGACTTGACATGGTAAAAATAATTTCATTTTATGCTGGCATATCAGGCATATGATTTCTCGAAGATACATCCTTCAAGTAAACTATTCTAGAAAAAAAATAATATAAATTATATCGAGAGGTTTCAATAACTCACTTGTGATTATTTCGAAGAAAGACATTTTTTTAACCTTATGATGCTAGGTAATACTTGGCGAGACTCCGTAAAATTTAAATTAATTTCAACCTTTTTCAATTCAAATGTAGGTGAATTTTTACAATTAACCATGACTGTGTGCTTTTAAAAAAATTTTAATTTCAAATTATAAAATTTGCGATATTATTTTCATTTTAGACTCTACTGAAGAAAAACATACTGAAGAAAAAAATATAGTGATGAAAATTTTTTGTAGCAACATTAATTTTACTGTAAGATTAGGAGTATGCTATGTAAGACCAGTGATGGTGATGTGGCATGGGTAATTTTTACCGCCACCACCCCCCACCCGCCCTAGAAATTTGAAGAGGTAAGATACTATCGGTTCTATAGTTCTATACCTTGACCTTATTTCTTTCAAATTTAATTCTATTTAAATTAAAGAAGAGCATCTCACATACTTGCCCTTTCTTTTCAAATGCAATACGATTGTATATATATTTGTGAAAAAAAACAAATTATAGCTTATGTGAAATGTAATGATATTTTCTATCAATTTTCTTTACCCCTCTCAAAAATTGTAAAACAGTTTAACTCTATTCGCTGTATATCATGGATTTTTCTTCAACACCTATCCTAGCTCCCACCGAAAAAAAAGGTATTTTATAACTAAAACTTATTTTAGAATTCGGCCTTTTTAAAGACCCTCAACCATGAAATTTGGAAAATTGGAATCTAGATAAAGTAGAATAACATATATGTAAAATTATTAGTTTTTGAGATTGCTGGTTTGGAATATAAAATCGATTATCAACTTCTTTGAGCACTCAGAAACCCCAAAATTTTAGAAAAGTGATCTTTAAATGTAAAACTGCATCATAAGTATTTCGTAGGTTTTTGAATTTTTCCTTTTTATTTTTATTTTTATTTTTTGTTTATATTTCTAGATTTGATCATAATACTTGTGGAATGAGTTTATTTTTTTTTTTTTTTTTTTCAGTGAAAATTGTTAACTTTGTCCCTTCTTGGCAAGGCGAATGTAAAGGCAGAGGGAGTAGTGATTGTATGAGATAGAATGAAGGGCAAATGATAATGTTCCTATCGCAGAAGAATAGTAGATCTGTTTTTAAGTAACATCCATATGTTTCTGATAGGAGATTTTTGTGCTGTCCTGTCTACGTTACTCATTATTAGAAATTTTTATGGGTGTCGCAAGATACTTATATTATTTAACATACACGATTCATGTGTAGTTGCGTACAGAGGAAGAATTCCAATTTTAATGCATATACGGTATATCTCGAGAATTAGAACGATGGAAGTTCGAGTTTTTTTTGTTTGAAATTACACGCTTTCATTTGGAGTATAATGGGTTATCAATGCAGCCGTGTATGGTACAAATGGTGTTATAACAAAGATTCAATTCATGGAAGTCTCTCCCCCAGGCTCATCCTCACTCCCTAGGGGGCAGGAAGTAGATCGCACTAGAACCTAGGTTTTGTGAGAGACCGCAAATTCAAATTTTTGATTTTAAAAATGTTCACAACTCTAATAAGAATTTTTTTTTTTGTTAATTTTTTTCAAATTATTATTATGGAAAAATAGAGAAAAGAGAAGGGTGAAAATTATTTGTTTCTTAGGACTAATTCTGGCTTTTTCTTTTCGTGCCACCTGTTCCCCTCCATCTTGAAAAAATTGAGAAGAGGGAGGGGCGAAAATTATTCTAACTCCCTCTTTCCCTGCCACCTGCTCTTCTAAAATTGGTAAGTCATTCGGCGTGAGCATAATATAAGTTTGATTTGGCTTCCAACCCATCATTTAGAAGTTTCTTTCTAAAATCATTTATAATTTGGAAGCCCCTGTGAGGAAAAAGTTGAGCATAGTGTGGTATTATTCAAAAATGACTTTTCTCAGTTTTTTGATGTCAAAAGGTAGCCTTTGAACGCAGATAAATTTCAAATTGTTCAAAAATCAGATTTTCCTTAATTTTGAAAATTTTGACATTATTTTATCAGGTGTACCATTAATTAATGGAAGAGTAATACTGTTTACGTGTCTTGAACGTCATTTGGTGAGAATACTTATCTCTTATTTCTCAAATTCCGAAGAAAAATTGAATTCGGCCCACCCATGCTCAATCTTACTTCATGGAAGGATCTTGCTTTGAATAATTGGAGCCTCTCTCTCTTCAACACCAAAATTGGCGGACATTTCGTTGATTATTATTTTTATTTTTCCCACAAATCATTAACCTTTCTGAAAATCGGTAAATGTCAACATAATATTGATATTATAGCAGAAGAAAACAATTCAGAACTATTTTTTATTATTCAGTGATAAATCTTCGTCTTCACATACCCAAGATATTGATTTATTTGCCTTCATCCGCTAAAAGTACCTATTTTTTGTCTCATTATTCAGTTCTTATTGCTTTAGTAATAAAAACTGCTGTCCTTGCTTGAACGAAAAAAAATATTACCCATATTTACACCTCAGCCCGCGGCTGATCAACTGATAATCTCTCAACAAGTAGTGTAATAATTGTAAAAATAATTTCACGGATATTTCTCTTGGAAAAAATACGATTCCGTATCCAGGAGGCTTCAAGAACGAACGATTGCGTAGGTTGAGAACGATATTACATAACTACAAGCAAGGAACTGTAAATACTGATTTCATATCGTATCCTAATTGTCGCTTAATTATAATAAGGACAGGTAAAATTTTTCATAAAGTTTTCATCTCCATAAAACACAAGGAGGGGGTAGAGGGGCTAGATGAAAAAGACGTCCGGCGTTGCGACGTACTCGAAGGAGGAAAACTGTTAAACGAACGATTATTCACGTTAATGACAAATTGTCAGTCTCGTAGTTTCTCTACGGCTAATGTTCTAGTTTCAACCAATTACGTGTTAACTACGTGTAATATTTCATCGGAGGTTACCTTTTGATAGTTCCTAAAACGGGTTTCACACCTAATACCTTTCTTTATGCTTTTGTTTTATGTACACGAAAAGAGATGAAATGGAAGCAAGAGGCGAGCTAGTGTTTGTATTGTTTTCGCGTTATGCTTATGTATGTTTTGGGGTAAATGAACGTCTACGACGAGTTATTTATTACGCCGGAACGCGGAATCGTCCGTTCAATTATGGCCGAATTTGTGGCGAAGAGAAAAATGAGAAAAAGTGTCTCCTTTTTTTTTCGAAACCGAGACCCTTAAGGAAACATTAAATCATCGGGCACGCCTGACTTGGTCTAATTTTAAAACAAACATGTGTATACCCTGCGTGCTGATTAAAGGACGCCCTTCCGGTTGTACGTATTAGATGTACGGTTGATACGATACCGGGTTGGTATTTTTTTATATATATTTACATTAAAATACAATCAATAAATCTAATATTAAAAAGTCGCCGTGTTTTACGCTATAATTTAGTTCAAATTACCGTCTTAAACTACCAGTTCCATTGCATACGATTATCTGAGCCAAAGAGCAGACTACGCTGCCCTACAGCATCTAAAACCGGATACCAAATTGTTTGTTGAAGGATGTGCTTGGCTCGTTATTGTTGTACTGCGTGTGTATTTTTATCCCCCTCCCCAATTTCTACGTTGTCGCGCGATTTTATACGAAATTATACTTTGTATGGAATTTTTCGCGGGTATTCGATACATATTTTCATCGAATGCGAAACTCTTAAGGATAGAGAGCTAGCCGGTTTATAATTGATAGATTTAATCGTAGACGCCCATTTTGTCAAGCGATGATTACGAAGTTGATTAATTTCTATGTTGCAGGTACGTTATTTGGTGGATGCGATAATGGATTTTATAAGTTGAAAAATGAACGCGAATTATACGCGGTACCGGTAGCCTCCCAGAATGGTAATTTTGCGCCGCCAAACAAGCGCATATCAGCGTGCAAGCAAGCGGTATTTTTAAGATGCATTATTAATGTAGATTTGCAGCCAGGCCGAACTTATTAGAGGAGCTTTATAGCAATTCGAGCCGGCGGAAAACCTCATCGTAATTATTCAACCCGTTTCGTTGCGTTTGCTGTTGGGAATTTCAGCAAATACTATTTATTCCCTGAGGGGAAAAGAATGAAAATGAAAACATTATTGCGATGTATCGAGGGAGATGGGCGATTTATTAGTACAATAATCTCGGTATGGTAACATTTTTCATATTACTAAAAGGAACCGCCTTTTTCGGTAAATTCAATAACGTAAAAACGTTCGAAACGCCGACGATAAGCGAAAGCAGTCGCTCGTTGGTTCGGCGGAATTTCTCTTTCTAATACCCCACGTTATAGCAGAACAAAATGCATTTCACGGTTACATCCTTTTCCATAGTATTCGCCAAATAGGTATACACAAACGCTGCATCACCGGTAGTAATGATCTCACCCTGGTCGCGGTTCTTGGCTGGACTTTCTCATGGTCGCGCCAAATCGCCCAAAAACAACGTGTGCAAATGAACGCGAAATCGATGTCTCCTAAATAGCGTATCGTTGGCGAAGAATGCACGCCAAAGAAACCAAAAGTGCATACGATCGTTTATTATAGAGATTCATGCGCTGAAAAAAACGACACGGTCTTAATGATGGTTAAAAAAAAGGCCACCCTCGTGTCAACGTTATACAAAATCGTTTTAAAGAATCTCACCATTTACGTATACGTTGGTATACCTACTCGTATGTCTTGGTTACCAGCAACGTCTTTTGTGATACGGGATGCTTTTCGCGTACACCGTTCATTAATCACGGTTGAAAACAATAAAAGAATGAAAAGGAACGTAGTGTGCCTTACTGGTTCATGCCTATACGGTTTATATTTAAAGACGAACGTTAATCTATTATTGCCGGCTGTGTTTTTGTCACGTGACCCTGTATACAAGAGATGGTTTATTCGGGGCAACGTTTTTCGAATACTTTTACTCTCGGTTTGGGCTCGCAATTCGCGTATATCTTTTCGGTTCCCATCTCGAAGTGAAAAACCTGCATACGTCTTAAGGTAAATGAAAGAATACAAATTAATGAAGAAAACAACCTAACGGTATCGATATTTTGATGACTTGTCGGATAGCGCGATATTGATTATATAGTAAAATAAGGTAAGCGGGTTAATGGCCAGAGGTCGTGGAATCGCCAACAATCGCTAGTAATAATCACTAGACATGAAAAAAGAAAAGCCCAAGTCCTAAAGAATCGAGCCGCGTCGTACAAATAAGATATAACAGATATGTATACACAAACCATCTAGCACAATGAGTATTTGAAGATTGAAAATCACGTACGGGTTAATTTTAGCAACGCGAATAATCCAAGCGATACTTGAAGGAGCAAAAATAAAAAGCGTACCTATCTGGTTTGTGTATACAATTATTTAGGTACGTAGATCGATGGTACCATTCGACCTTATTAGAGTCTCGACCGGCAGAATCGCGTTTGGTATTGGAAAATAAAAAGTTAACGGAATTCTTAATTAGAGTCGTATACAGATACGATGAAATGTAAAAATTAACCGTTTCGGTGGATCGATGAATACGTGGAGTTGTGGAGGTGTCGATTATTTTGATTGGTATGCTATTAGGCGCAATAATGTATCAATTTAATTTTCGTATGTAGGTTGGACATGTTTTTTTTTTTTAATTTTTAGGCTTCCAGCTAACCTTAGAATTAAAACTTCCCGGAGGACTTGAAAATTAAGAAATTATTAAAATATTCGGTACGTTGCGCGAGTTGATTGATGGATCTAAAAATCTAAATTTATTACTATCTCTTATGAAATGATTTTGTTAGGTAGCTAGCTTCCAACTAAGTACCTTATGTAAAATGTCATTTATTAAACAATATTAGACTTTTGATCGATACTAGGGAGTTCATTTAGTTTTCAAATAAAGCATCAAAAAATTATTAAATTATTTTCAGTGAAGTATACGAAAAATTTCTCATTTTTATTTCTTTACGAATTAAAAAAAAATCATAATTCGATAATCAAAATTATTGATAGGTACCAACTAGGATGGATTACACTCGTACTTTGGACCCATACATGTTAAAGATCATGTAAAATAAAGTGAAATATGCAAGAAAATTTCTGAAAATCTATTTTTAGCATCCTTTATTATTATTTTTTTTTTAAATATACTTAAATGTTTTTTACTTAAGATTTTTAATTGGCTGAAAAAAAATGTTATCAAGGCAGGGCACGATTGGCAAATGAAAGTGGTGGCGATCAAACTTGGAAAGAACTCAAATTGTCGCCAAAGCTTTCCAGCAAAGCTAACTACATTCACATTCATAGAGATAGTTAGGCGGTATCTCTGGTTAAAAATATGTGAATTTCGATGGAAAAGGGTTTATTTCTTCTAACGAAATTCACAAATTTTTGATCAGAGGTGCAATCTACTCTTCTTAATTAGTTTTAGTATAGTTTGTTTTTTTTTTTCAACAATTCTGGTGCTAATTTAAAATCCTTTGGGAATTTTGACTTCCATCCCTTTTTTGGACCGACTCTACTCCCTGTTCAGATTTTTTCATTTACTTGAAAATCTGAAAAAGAAATTGAGGAACATATCGCACATCCGGAGTAATGATGTCATATCTAAAAAAAAATTGATTTTCACTTTTTGATATTTTTGACGTTTATTTATCATGTTCTGTTGGAAAATAACACTCTTTTGCTAAAATTTCAGCACGGTCACCAAAAATTCAGCGATGTTATAATTCAAAATAGAAAAATTTTGAAAATATTCTGGAGTAATAAAGTCATATCTCAAAATTTTTACTAAACGCGCGCGATATTCAATAATATAATGATATAATCATACCTAATTAAATGTTTTTAATTTCACTATTGTCGATTCGTAGAGTAATTTATTGTGGTAACCAACTCATTTGCAGCATAAACAGTTTTAAATCTGTTTTTTTTATTTTTTTTATTTATTTTTAGTGAGTATTCAACTGTTTCAAATTTATAATGTTTATGCTACTCATTATAACTTCATAACTGAATAAAAAAAAATTAAGAACCATAATTATTTAATTTTTACTTGAGGACTGTTTAAAAAGTCAGCTGATTCCATCCACTTTGACTTTGCTGAAATAATTCCATGAACCATCAAGAGGTCTCCCTACTGAAGTCATAAAAGTTAAATTCAAAAATTCAAATTTCATCATTAACCTTGACGACCTCGACTTCTCAAGTTCTCAAAAGTTCAAAACATTTGAAAATAGAAATATTTTCAAAATGTAGAAAATGCTTTCGCAGGTAGAAATTTTTCGTTGTTAGTGTTTATTTGTATTTCTTCGATTAACTACAGTGAATTTAAAGAAAAAAAAGGAGAGTAAAAAGCTTGTTAAAAACAAAAAAAAAAAACGTTTTAAACGCATTTTGAACAGAATTTTCTTTTAAATTTCATTTTGTTTTTGTTTTTTTTTTTTTTGTTTTATTCAATACAGTATGTGTTTTAAACACTTTGATTTAAAACGCTCAACCCCGGAATTAAAAATTGAATGAATGAAAATGTTTATATTTTAATTAAGAGAGAATAGTATTTAGGATGCAGTCAAGTATAGTACCCTAAGTTTTTTAAAATTAAAAATTAAGAGTTACCAGCATAAATCAAACTCATTTTTCACAATAGAATGACAACCCATCATTTTACATTGTTTAAAGTAGAAATCACAACATCAATACTGAAAATTCATCTAATTACATTTTAAAACCAAATAACACATTAAATTTTAAACTTGAGAAAAAAAAAAATCACAATCATCAATCACAGACAGAAAATGCATATAGTTTGTTAGATATAGTATACACCTAACAAAAATAAATTCATGACTTCGAAGAAGTTAAAAAGTAAGCATCATAAGTAGTATATTTTTTTTCATTAGAAATCTGTTGTTTCTTAAAGTCGATACGTTTCAGCTATGGTTAAGCTTCCATCAAGATAATGCTTACTTGTCTGGGCACGTAAGTAGTGAGATTCAATTCGCGGAAATGAATTGATATGATAACGAATATTATTCTTAATTTCTTCGTTGGTACAATGTTTTTGATGCTTACCACAATTATCGCCTTTCACAAAGACACCGGTAGTTTTATTAAAACTTTGACGAACACCTCTAACAAACGATGTACTAATATTTAATGTGTTTAAAAAAAGTGTTTGGCATACACGAATTTGTTGTTCTTCAATCGGTAAAAAATATTTTAGGTTGAAGTTACGGATTATGTTAGTTTCATCTGAGCAGGCACTACGCGAATATCGGTGTGTTGGAATAATCTCCTCTATATTCGTGTTGGCAAAACTCATTCTTGCAGTGCGATCGCCTAAATTTCAAAATTCAAAAATGAACACGAAACAACTATATAAATACCGGAAAATTTCCCAACGAAGTTTTGGTACATAATATTATCGGTGTTATATCTTCATAAACAATGAAAATCATTTGCAATTCTCCCGCAGTTAGAATGTCATAACTCAAAACAATTTTTTTAAATTAAAAATAACCCTGCTTGAAATTATAGTATTTTTTTTTGAAACGCTTAAATATTCGAAAAGTACAAGATTTATGCTTTCCAACAATTTTTTGAACCTATTATTTCGAACTATTTATCGATTGTTATTGATATTTGAAAAAATGAAAAAACAGAAAATGGCTGTACTGTAAATTCCCTTTTTTGAAATACGACTTTATTACTCCGGTTGTGCGATATGTATAAGGATGCTATTTCTGAAATTGTATCCCCTTTGATTTTTATACTAAAAAAAAAGTATTTGGCCAAAGGAACCTTAATATCTTTCAGGGTGAATTGAACTCGCTCCAATCTACCTTCTTGATTGTGGAGCTGTAGATGTACACATATGATCAGTTTCAACTGTTTCTCAGATAATATATCGTCTAGATTTTCATCTTTCAGGGGTTCCCAAAACTTTGTTCATGTGTTATAAGTAATCTGTCACAGTGTTATTTGAATATATCGTTATTTTTACATTTTTGGATTTATTCACAATTTTTTTTCAAGTTTATATTTTTGCACATTTTTTAATTTTTTAATGTAGATATAGAAATAGAGTATTATCCGTATAATTTGAGAAAATTCGTTGTTGCTTGAAATTTCAAAAAAGATTGCAGTCATTTTTTTGTCTTTTTCAAATAAGTGAATATAACCTCCTCATGCAAAAAAAAAAAAAAAAAAAATCAAATTCCTGAAAACTCACATCTTTATAGTTTTTGAGGAAAATTTACAATTTTTCAGAATTGAAGCTTTTTGCAATTAATGTCAATATTATTTTATCAGCACTATGAAAAAGTCGAATGCCATTTTATAAATGACAATCTAACATACATTTACTTTTTTTTTTTGCCTGTAATAAAGCTATCCACTCGGTCAAGACATTTGTCACACTTTTCCTGAATCTGAAATGTTCTCGCACAGATCCTTTGAACGGCAGTTACCTCCGCTACTTTCACCTTCCACCCTACACAAAGGGTACTCCTGTCTAAATTCACTGCCAAATGCTTTAATTCATCGCTGACCCAATTCGTCCACCATTTTTTGTCATCTTAGGTAAACGAAGATATTAGAAAGTCTGACATCACAATTTACCTCCCTTCGAATAAAAAAATTCCACAAAGCGAACTCGTCGAGATGAATTTCGTGAAAGTAAAAACTACCACCGTAAAACGGGATGATTTAATGCGTCTTTTGTGCGAAGTGAAATCTCGTTCATTGTGCAGCTGCGTGTGTATTATGATGTTTGTATGTCAGCGTGTTCTTTTTAAGGTTAATTAAGGCGTCATTCGGAATTTTCTTCTTTTTTTTTCGACGCTGGTCACAAATAATTTACACCAAATGATTAATCATTTTCAGCGCACTCTTCCTAAGTTATTTTTTAACCATCGCAATCCGCATCAAAAATTAATCGACACGTTACCGTGGCGCGTTTTGTGAAAGAAACACGCGGACATTTTGATAAATAAGTGTTGTGTCTTAAGCGAGAGAGAGACTCGAAGGAGTGGGTTTCCAGAATGGAAATGGAATATTTAGCGCAACCATTTCAAGAATGTCGCTTTCGGTTTCGCCGCTGAATTCGGAAACGGCTTTTGATCAATCGTCCTTTTCGTGTTCATTGAGTAGGAAAAACGGAATTACTCAGGTTGCGAGTATTCATTCGGCCTATTGACATCAGCTATAGGATTTGTAGCTTGAAAATAACCAATATTTACCTATCGATGGTACCTCAGTGGAAAGGTGAGGGGGAACGATCGAGGTATTTCATCGATTAGATAATTATATATGGAAAGTATTATTTGAGAATAGCTTTTTTAGGTCATTTGATGGTGTATGGGTGACCTTGGCATTGCAACGTGCATATGGCGATGCCACTTCTTTATCAGCGATATGAATGCTTTGAATATGCACGTTTTGAGTTACCGCGTGAGATCAATTAACACGTAGGGACGATTAAATTACGATTTCGTTTATTTCATATGGTATTTTCGCTGATCTAAGGTTATGAAGTTAGTGGGTGGTAACCTTGTTGGCCAGCATGATCGTGGTAGCTTAACTTTCAAGTATTGTGTATCACGTATTTCGAAAGAATTAGCCTCATCGAATTCGCATTCAAATGATAATTTTATCGAAAGTAATTGTAATGAGGTATTAATTTTTACGTTGTAATTTGTCTCTGTACGATTGTCAAGGTTGAGTATACAGTATTGTCGCGGAATCGACTTCCATAGAGTTATTATTTGATATGAAAATGAAGGCGAACTCTATGGGCCAGACATCATTAATATGTACCGTTTTACCATCGCTTAATGATCCATCTAGAGATGTTTTTTTCCCATGATATTGGACAGCGGAACGTAGTTGGTTGTAAAAATGAGGACTCGACATTGTAGGATCATCTTATCGCGAAACCAGATTAAGAGTAACGAAGCTGCGCTCTTCATTACGAGGCGGAATGTCGTACGAAATTTCGACGAACGAAGTTGAGCTATTCCAGAATTATAGAAAGGACTGTGGCTCGGTGTACGTTATGATTATGATTTACGAGATGAGTCCGTCGGTTGGTATAGGTATTGTGTTATTTTAGCGCGGATGATGTACTATGGTACCGTGACTGGGTTCATTGTTTTTTATTTTTTGTTTAGCCGTAATCTCAGTCATTGTGACCTTTTTGAAAGCGTCGTTTTCATCCGGAAATCGTATTTAACGAGAAAAATCCCACGAGAGTACGATTTTAATCTGCCTTTCTCTTTATCCAGTGTACCGATAGAGTTCTCCAGAAATCTCGAATCACGTATATGTTTGATGCCGGTCCGCCGCCAGTTCGGACATGATTTTCGTACACCACATCCTCTAACGAGGGAAAAGTTTCGCGGTTATTGCGACACACGTGTGGAAAGTATCGTGTACTGGTATTGTTTCACCGAACGCTAACCAGTGAATTAATAAAAGAAAAAATAATTTTGAGATAACAGTGACCCTGAAATATCACTTGAGTGGATTCGTGCTCGGTATGCTGGTTGTGGTAATTTAATCGATGTCTCGAAACGTCAAATTCAATATACCCATTAACGCGGTTGAGAATTTTTTCGTCGGCCGTCCTACACCAGTCGTCATTTATAAATTCATTAATCGTATGCAGAAATGGAGGAGAGAAAAATTAAAATCCTAACGTAGAAAGTTGTTGACCGCTTGAGATCGAATACTCTGCCTCAGTCATTTCAACCGATAACGTGTCACGGTATGAGCGCTACGTCAATCAAATAATAGTTTGATGGTAATTACCGTGCGTAAGGTTGAAGGTGCGAAACACTCACTGTTACGCCGAGCCGCGTTCGGTTATTAATTTACGTGAACTTTGAAGATGCCTTCATATGTGATGAACGTGACCTTGCTAATTACGATGGGTAAAAAGTTTTTCGCCATTGACGTCGCGGATTTGCCAGCTTTGATGTTAAATGTGTCTTTGAAATAAATGAAAATAACGGGTCTATGGTTTGTTACCCAATAAATTCTCAAAATTTATATCATTTCGATTTTCCTTTCCTCCCCCTCCTTTTATGATATAATATTTTGCCGAAATTATTCATGTTATTCGTGTAATATTGAATCCAGACGTCGAATCGAGGAAATACATATCCCAATATTGCCTTTGTTCTTCAGCTTCATCGCGAGACAGGTCGTCGCTTTGTAGATGTGAAGCATACTTGACCATACCGACAAGTTAAAGTATCCAGCGTTACAATTTTGATCGATTCTAATGAGCGTATCGTGTCCGTTGTTTTATACGTACTGGAGAGAAAAAGGAAGAAATAATATCTCGAGTATACTCGAGCAACAAGTTACGAACTTTACAAGTGGTTTTTACCATCAAAGCTAACCTACATTGTTTCTCTATTATGCTCTGTCTTGCGGTTGGTAGATTGCCGCCGCTTAGATCTTATGAACGGAGGATTAAGTTCATCGTCCACTTTAGGTGTAATTGGTTACGATTTTTTACTCGGTCTTTGGGTGGCCGAGTGCGACTACAGCGGGATTCAAACGGCGGAAAAAGATGTCCGGATTCAAAGGAAATATAGAATTGGTCGTGACCCAAGAAGAAGGAAATGCTAAGTGGGGTGAAAAAATTCATCGAAGCGAATTTTTTTCTACATGTACAAACGTTAATCGGGCTGTCATTAGGATCGATGAAGTATTATTCGAAGATGAGTTAACACTAAATATCGTACAAGACGTCAATATAAGTTTTGAAGGAGTCAAGAAATTACGCTTTTTAAATGATTTATTGAGACAGAATACTTACATACTTTTTCGGCGAATGCTAACCGTTTCTCGATCGATTAGATAACAGTCGTCGGCGAATACACATGTGCTTACTTTGGTAAAACAATAACGATACAATTTTTTAACTAATTTATTTTTAAAGATGACTTAGCAGTAGTACGATCATTTTTCTTGGTCCTTTACCCTCTTCCTTTTCACGTCAGATGGAGATGATAGCGTTTGGGAATGCAGGCGATGATGCAAATCTATAGGTAACATTTTTTTCGTTTTAGAAACACTCAGATACGTTATCATCAGACCACCAAAGATTACGAGCTTATTCATTATTTTATCAGCGAGTTGATGAGAGGTGACTTTGCTAAACAGTCTTGGTAATTCGGTGAAGAAAAAAGAGTACAATATGATTTGTAATGAATCTAACAGCCAAACTCTCTTCATGCACATAATTTTTTACATGGGGAGAACAACATTTTTTCACAATTTTAAACGTATAATTTGGGATGATAAATTTTTTTATTTGTAAAAAAACAAGTATCTACTACAAATTTAGTTAAATCAAACATTTACCCCCGTTGAAATCTACTGCCAAGGAAAATATTTAGTTTACTACAGAAGTGAAAACTGATTTTATAAAATTTATATCCTATCAAATACCACGCAAATAACAAATTTTTTTGACAGTTCCTAATACAGTGATATGAGAAAATGAAGAACCAAGAATCACGAATTTTTCTTAAAATTAAAAAAAAAATACTACTTTTTACGACGATTTGAATTTACTATTTGAAATTTCAGAAATGAAATTTTAACTCCCAAAAACCAAAAAGAAAAATAACTGCCAATTTTATTAAAATTCAGCATATCTTTGCATGAATTTATGTGAAAATGAAAATTTTTCTGTTTTCAAGAGTTTCCGAAAATATTTGCATTCTGATTTTTCATGATTTACTGTTGCAGTGAAAGATGAATGATTAATTTACCTACTTGCATTATTGATGAGATGAAAGAAAATGAAATTGTGATGTTCTGTTCACTGGTAAAATTTTTGAAAGAATTGACGCTAATTTCTCTGTTTGGGCCTAAATATGACCTCTAACACCAATAAATTTCAATTTCTGAGAATTTGAAAAAACTAACAATTTTTCAGACTAGAAATCCCTTCAACACATGTAATTTTATTTCATTCAGGTAAAATTTTCTGGAAGTTGATTTTAAGGCCAGAAGAACTCTGTTTTACTTCGTACCGTTAAAGAAAAAGTAGAATATAATGTTTTGTATTTGAGATACTCTTATTTATTACCGAAGCGCAACATAAAAAAATCAAAACTCTCTTCTCACTCATGGCCACCTCATAAATAGACTTCCGACGCCCTTCTGTACAACCTGCAGCGTTCCAATAACAATAGCCCATATTCTTACAGAATGCCTCAAATTTAGCAATTACAGAAATACTTATTTTCCTCAACCTCAAATGGAAATCATCCTTACTAATGATCCGGTAAAAATCACCAACGTAATTAAATTCTTACAGTCTGTTTCACTATATTTCACAATTTAAGATATCCGAAATAAAAACGCCTCTAGCCACAGGGCTGTACACGGCGTCAATTAACAAAGAAAAAAAATCAAAACTCAAAATTTAAATTGTGAAATTATTGAGCTTTTGGATTGTCTGGGTTGATTGAATAAGTAATCACAAAATAATCGGAAATTAAAGGACTTTAGGAGGCCTAGACACCCTTCCCTCCTTGCTTCCTCACTGTTTTCTAATATAGATAATTTGTCTGGCTCAAAGGCGTTAAATTCATCAGTTTTTAGTCTACATAAGAAGAAAAAAAGAATGTAAAATATTCAGCGTTCAAAACAAATTTATTTTACATAATAATTAAATCTCAAAACTTTTGTTACTTACTTACATATAAATTATTATTATTATTATTATTATTCTTTCCGAAGTAGTTTACGATCACTATTTTGTATCCATTTTGACCCAAATTTAAGAGGTCATATTTTGGTTGCCAACTAACCCCTCGTACAAAATCAAACTTTTCTGGATTGATGAGGAGATAAGGAAGATTCAAGAAATTTCATGACGCAAAACTTCCTCAAAAAGTTGTTTTTTTCTTCAACTCCCCTCCAAATACACTTAGGAAACTGAAATTTGAATATGTTGGTGTCCGTGACTCACTCTTTCGTATGACATCAAGAACGAAAATTTTGAGCTACTTAGCCCTTCTCAAGCCATCCTTAAAATTTGAGTGACCCGCCATTTTGAGGTGTATGGAAAAAGCAATAGAAGACCTTTTTCGCATTTTCAAAAGAGTCTCTCATCAAATTTTCCAAGAATTTCATAAATACCCGCTAGCACTTCGCGTGGGGAAAAAAATGTATACCAAAAAGTTAAACATTGCCACATGATTGCAAATGGTCTGAAAAGATTTGAAGACCCCCCCTCCCGAACCCCCTCTCAAATCAGGTAGGCTGTAATAGTTATCGTTCTTAAAAACCAGGGTTGTTTAATATTTGACTGTAACTGAATATCACTCGAATAAATATCATATTTGTCAGGTATTTGCTTATTCGGTTAATATCCAAATATAGTTTCATCAAAAAAACCTAGGATCGCTTACAAATTAGCACATGATATAATCACGACAATGAAACAAATTATTTATTTTGTTTTTTTTTTCTTGGCTTTTGGTCGCTTGTTGTTTTGCAAAACATAAAATTTAATTTCACGCCTAGCGTTTTTTTCATGAACTATATTCGGTTATTAACCGAATCTTGATGTGTTTGCAAATATTTCGTTTCAAATATCGAATATCCAGTATTACGCAACCCTATTAAAAACTCAACTAAAGAGTAAATCTAAGCAAAATACGTTGGAAATTGAAAACACGTTCACATTGTTGTAGCAATAAGTCATTTTTAAGCATGGACTCATTCTTATATTGTACTGTGTAAAATCATTCAGCTATTAATGGATACGATGATGATGAGTGTGATATGTCAGGAACTTGAAATGTGTAGCGCTTCAAATACAAGTGTAAGAAATTGATAACAGTAAATTCAGCGAAGATCACTGAAATTCCAGGTGAACCAAAAATCCTTCTACGAGGTTCATTTTCATCAGCCGCCTTTTTTCGGTGGCACGAATATAAAATTTAGTAGCCCGCCGTGTAGGTCATCTCTTACTAGGTGAACCGAACGATGTTATGGGAATAATAGAAAACACAGCTAGAGGCACGTGAAAATAAGGCGTTAACAGCCGCAAAGTTGATATTAACAATACGCAACTGAGAGAGTTGATTTTTCTTTTATTTGAATAAACGTTCGACACGTTCCCGGCGTTGTTGAAATCGTCACAACTGTTACAGGTATACATGGTGTATTCGGCGAGTATATAATGCTTCCAAGTATAGCGAAAGAATGAAACGGGCGCCTACGATAAAAATTTAATTGTCTTTTCCGAACTGCAAAACTCCGAAGTCACTCGGCCCTAAATTACGCGTTCCATCGTTCACAAAGGACGCTAACGACGGCGTTGAATAAACAGTACCGCCCTTTATAGAAGCGTGAACGTTTCAGCTGTTGTGAATTTGGTGTATTTTTCTTCGAAATCAGTCCACCGTAGGGGTATCCTTCGGTCGGATTCTTATTTTAATCTTGTTTAAAAGATCGGCGGGGTGCAACGAGGGCTTTTTGAAGACGTGACTACGTTATCTAGGTGTATTCTACGGAACGCGTAGAGATAGGCTATAGACGAAGGACAATTATACGAAAAGGGGCGCGTTTGTCTGCCTCTATAATAACTGCTAACTAGACGATATTTTATAATCTGCAGCGCTCTTACAAACATCTTGTTTAACTACATTGTGAAGATGGTCATTTGTTGTCGGACGCGGCCGAACCGCGGTATTTTCCGACGTAATGAATACCATCCAGAGCCGAGTTTTATGCGGTTTTCAACCAGTAATCTTCACAAAGACGTGTGGAATTGAAAATTAATTGAACGTTGCGGCCGCATTTCGTATATAGGTATTCTTGACTATAGCGTTATATGCGTTCACCGCTATTAATGATCGCTTAAACGCATATACGTATGTGTATATCGGTACTGTATTCCCTAGCAGCGAGTAGATACCTATTTCTCGTAAGCTTTAAGAGAATATTTTCTAATCGAACGTGCCGCCTTCTTATACATAGTTCCCGTTTGTTAGGTAAAATTTCAGAGCCCGATAAGTATCGACAGTATGCTAACGATGGAACCATTAGCATCGGCAGCCGCTAGTCACTATTCCGCTACGATAAAGATACCCACGATACGTTTCGCAATACGAATTATCTACCGCGTTGTATACACATTGGTACCATTTATCATTTGATATTTCAATTTCATATACGAACATGCGAACGAATATTGGTCTTTCATCGTTTTTATTACTCGTTCATGATACTTGGACTTTCATTAGAAATTAATAAAAAATTATTTTTTCCACTCATTCCTTCATTTACTCAATTCGTGCGCGGCTCTTCTTAAAGAATGGAAATTCTTTTCAAAATAATGTTACCAATGGTACGTCAGTTCAAAACCTCCGATGGTAGACGAACTATTCACTAGTTTAAAGCAGTGATTCTTAAAATTCCATCGATGACCGCATGTGGTTAGTCGTACAGAAGCGACATCGGCGGGAAGGTTTTTTATCATTTGTGTTTTGATGCTGTAGGTAAGAGGAAAAAAATCGAATAATGTATAACGGTTCATGCTGGCCAGCATGAGCATAATATTCCCACCCTGAAGCATTTTACATAAGTATTAGCTGAGAAGAGGGTCCTAGGTTTCTGAAAAGACTGTAAATATTCGTGCTATTTTACTTTCAGCCTTGATGCATGACGCTGAAATTTAACCTTCTCCGGAGGAAGAGCGAAATTTTCCAGAAATTTCATCCTTTTCCTTTACGAAACCCTGTCTATTTGAATACCTATTCGGTCTTCACTAGACTCCGGTAAGATAATAATTCATGCAACGTGACGACATTTTCCCTCGCTTATGTATTCACTGTCATCTCCGCGTATACCGTTTGTTTTCATTCGGTACTATATTACCCTTTTTCGTAACTTCTGATGCATTCCTACATTTCTTAAGGAGTCCATCTATGTTTCATTTCGTGAAAATAGCTGGGTATGATTATCTTTTATTTCAATTTAATTTGATTCAATTTTCAACCAGTTAACATAGTAACTAATGAAGGTGCGATATGTTTATATTGTGTAGTGTCGGTTTTAGCTCATTTGTTGCTCCATGCGTAAAATATTTCGCATCTTTTTTTTCACAAATGAATAATGATACCCGCTCCTAAAGGAGAGGAATGCGCTGCAGATCTAAACATAGATATTCTATAACTAATTTTTTCCTCCACGGTTTTTTGCTAAAAAATTATCCATCACTTTGTTTACACGACAGGTCAACTTTAAATGTTCGTATCACCAAAACTAATGAATATTTTTGAAAGCTACTTAAATATTTGGAAAGTCTGATTAGATTTATTTAAAAAAATAACTTTTAAATGAAAATTTTAAAAATATAATTTTTGGTTGAAAATAATAATTTTCTATATTCCATAAAATTGATTAGGATATGATCATCTGTATATCAAATGCATAGCTAATAGCATATAGGAACTAATATCTATCACAATGCTCGTCAGTTTTTATAATGTTGACCCTTTAAAATTTTTGGTAATTTTCTCTAGTTTTTAGACTTCTATAACTAACTACTTGAAACTCAAAAAATTTAATTTTTTTGGTGTTTCAAACCGAATGACTAAGCCCGTACAGATAAATCTACCTCAAATTTATTTGGTTACCTGTGTCAAGGGGTTGATAGTCAATTAATAAATAATTGAGGAACTAACTACTTGTTGATATGGATATGGTATTTTTTAACTGAGAAAAAATATTTTGTTTAATATTGGGATATTGCTTTCGTGAGGTATTTATTGTAAGTCGAATACCACGATTTTCATTTAAATACCTCATTTTGAAAAAAAAACCTTTTCCAATCACGATAAATTTATAAACTTTCATAATTTTTTAATGAAGAAACAAATTCCAAGTTTAAAATACTCATTAAGTTCTTCAAATGGATAATAGTAATTGAAATTTTAATTACGAGGTACTATGATGGTTTATTTTTGATAAAAATTTGTTTGGTTGAAATTCAAGTATTAGACATCAGCAGACTCCTTTGTAAAAAAAAAATATTATTTTACTATTAACATTGCAAACATTCACATTTTTTGTTTTCATTAATTTGAAACAACAAAAAACAAGGAAGTTTCTCAAAAAATCGAGAAATTCAAATTCTTCGAAAAACCGTTTTTTGCTCTAACTCCCCTCCAAATACACTTAGGAAGCTGAAATTTGAATATGTTGGTGTCCGTGACTCACTCTTTCATATGAGGTCAAAAACGAAAATTTCTAGTCATTTACTCCTTTTTCAGCCTCCCTCAAAATTTGAATAATCCGCCATTTTGAAGTGTATCAAAAAAACAAAAAAGTATTTTTTTTTGCATTTTTAAGAAGAGTCTCTCACCAAGTTTTGAGCCAATTTCATGAATACCCGCTGATGCTACGTGGCAGGAAAAATATATAAGTATATATACACCAAAGGTTGGACATTTGTCAGGTGATTATAAATGCTCTGAAATGCAAAGATTTGAAGACCCCACCCTCCCTGACCCCCTTCACGAATCAGGTAGGCTGTAATAGCTATCATTTTTCAGTTGAAAACTCAGCTAAAAATTTCCCTTCGCAGAAATGTTGCCCTTTATACCGACCCTAATTGTCTCATAAATAATACCCGCGTTGATATTGCGTGTCCTTCAAAAGCGCGAATAGCATATAGGGGAAAATTTTTATCAAAAATTCTTCGGCCATCGATGACCTAGGACACGGTCTCGGTTGTCCGTCTGTGTTTACTGTACAAACAAATTAATAAAGGAATATTATCAAGTTATGGATGATTTAGATTGCTTTGATATTGGCAAACAATACGAACACTCGTCGGTAGAAATGTTTGTATTAGGGGTTGCGTTTTTGTAGTATATTAAATAGGGTGTTCTATTGCTTGTTCAGCTGCCCCCCTCGATAGTTCTGGAGTGCATACTTCATGCGAAAGATATTCGATATTGTCTTCTAGCATCGCGCCAATGCTAGCTGGGTCAAGTTCTTCGTTATTAAATACCGCTTTGATAGTTTGGAATTTTGCTTTTTATTATTAAGTTTTTCGAGTAGTTTGAAAATTCTGTTAGGTGGGTAATTAGATTCTTTAAAAATGACATGAATGGAGAAGAGGGTTGTGTGCAAGGGTGCTCCGAGGGTGAGTAATATTTTTATTAATGAATGTAATATAGGAAAATTTATTTTTCAGTAATAAATTCGGTATTTTTAGATTAGTAAATTTTGGAAAGAAGGGCGCAGAAAATCTCCATTCTTGGGATTTTTCAGCGTACTAAAATAAATAGATGAGGGAACTCGTACGCTGAATCACTATACCCGGAGATAGACGAACGTTCATTTAGAGCTTGTGAACTCGTGCCCTCGCTGTACAAATATTTTTTAGTAAAATCGCGTAAGCGTGTATAATGCGAATTTGACGAGAGAGAATAAAAAACGTAACGAATCCTAAGGGTAAGTAATTCATATACTATATATCATTTTAAAAGGGATATCAGAAAGAATTATAGTCGTCTTGAAATTAAGCTTAGCGATACTCGGTAAACACGTAAGATAGTAGAAAAGAAATCCTCCTCGAATATACATTATAACGGAGAGTAGGAAAAAAAAACGAAAAGAGATACTGTAAAGAGGAACTATCACCGTAAATTAAATTCCTTCACGGATGAATTTTTTTCAATTACAGCACACCCCGTTGAAAGAGAAACGATAGCCGGGTTAGAGGCTTGGGCGTTTTCACGCGGAAGTTCGAACGACGCGATAGAGAAGGACTAACACGGTTCGGCGTATAAAGTGCCGCAGATGTTATTAACAAGCTTAAATTGAAGCGGTATTGTCGAAGATGTACAAAAGAGTGATTTCTTCGCTAATGTAACAGAATTAGGTAATCCTCGGTACTAATAGGTTGTCCTTGGAGGGTAGCGCGGCGAACAATTGTCACCAGCGCTCGTTTCGCTAGAGGGCTACGTGTTCTCTTATTTCAATGCGAGCGTCGTCGGTGCTGAGGGCACTTTAAGGGGAATCGCCAATTTAATCGGGCTTTGATTGGCATCTGAATAGAATTGCCATCCGCGTCCCGCGGCGGGTCCTTACGGCGTAGCCCAAACAATTTTCGTCGCGTATTGTCGCATATCTCCCTTCTTCTATTTGGCATCCAGATTCTTACGCGTACGACGACGATTTGCAGCGGCTTTTAGAAGGCGAAATTTCGGCAAACGGTAATCCGTCGAGAAATGCATTGTGCGCGCAATCCGATAAGACGAAATGGTCCGAGTAAGCTAATACCTTTCGTATTGTGTAACCATTAAAATCGTACTGGACGCGATTGATAAAAAGGATCGAATTTACAATACGAAATTAGAGTGGATGCTAGTTGAAGAGCGAATAATGTGCTTGTACGTGTGTGCGTGGGTCTCGTGTTTACCTAATAGTCGTTGATTTCTTCGCTAACTGGTACTCGAAATCACCGAAAATTTCGATTCTATCTATTAGTCTACAATTCACCTATCAAAAAGTGTTATATAAATACCTTTTAATGAAATTTTTGAATACAATTTGGGTATATTAAAAAAAAAAAAAGGTTTAAATTTTTTACTTTGCACAATAGTGAAAGGGGGACATCAAGAACCTTTTTTCGGTCAAGTCATCAGAATCAATTAAACTCAACATGTTTATTAAGGGGAAAGCCTCTGATTTTTCTGCTGGAACTCTGTTTACAAATTTCATTCAACTTTAAATAACTTTTTTTAAGCAGAGTTTTTAATAAAAACAATAGTTATTACAGCCTACCTGGTTTGAAAAGGTGAGGCCTTTAAATTTTTGCGTTTCAGGCCATTGTAACACCTGGCAAATGTCCAACTTTTTGGTATACATTTTTTTATCACTCCACGTGTAGCGCCGGTGGGTATTCATGAAATTCGTGGAAAATTTGATGAGAGACTCTTCTTGAAAATGCCGAAAAGGAAATTTTTTGTTTTTTCGATACCTATCAAAATGCCGAATCACTCAAATTTTGAGGGAGGCCAGAGAAGGGGCAAATAGTTCAAATTTTTTGTTTTTGATTTCACATGAAAAAATCAAATACGAAGATCAACATATCCAAATTTCAGCTTCCTAAGTGCATTTGGAGGGGAGTTGGAGAAAAAACATATTTTTGAGGAAGTTTTGAGTCATGAAATATCTTGAATCTTCCATATCTCCTCACCCAATCGACTTGGAAAGATCAAACTTTGTGTTTAAGGGTTAGTTGGTGACAGAATATAATCTATACAATTTAGGTCAAAATGGATCTAAAATGCCGGATTATAAAAATTTGAGTAGAGCTTGAGAAGCCTCAGATTAGTGAAAATTTAATTGATATGAACTTGTACAATTATTGGGGACAAAAAGTATACTATATCTCAAATTCACCTTCACACATAATATTGTAAGGAAGAAGGAGGTGTTATCTATTTCAAAATGTGGTGGTTCTACACGAGAGATGATTATGACTTATGCAAATATTTTTCTGTCACTTTTGTGAATTTAGTTTTGACATGACTATGTGTAATGAAATTTATGAGCTGGTTCCTAAATTTATTCCTTGCATTGGAGCAGTGTTGCTATTGAAAATGGCCAAAAATGCCAAAAAAAAGGTCGTATTCGCTGAGCTTGGTGAGATAACAGGCAACTTTTCCAAAAGAAATTTCTGAATCTTTTCCTCTTCCTTCCTCCTCTTCCTTACCCCACCTTCCATTGTCAAAATGAAAATTCGAAACTTTTTTGAACTTTTGTTAATTGCATCTATGTTTTCACCCTTCATTTTTTTAATCAAATGAAAAGAATTCATGAGAAGAGCATTATGGTGGACCGAATTTCGTTTTTTTTTTTTTTTTTTTTTTTTTTTAAATAGAGGTATGCTCACAATAATTGCAATGCAAAATGACCTTAAAAGAACTTCATAAAATTTCTGTCTCCTAACTCAATTTTCAAGTCCTCTATGAAATTAAAGATTTACAAAAATTGAAATTTTCAACAAAAAAAATTAAATTTTCTAGCTATTATAAATTTTTTGTTTTTAAATCATATTTCGGTATCTAAAGAAGTGGTTAATTTTTTTTTATGACAAAATGCAAAAAAATTTTCAATTTCTTTGAATTAATTTTTTTGAAAATTTGAAAATGTTTACAACTTGGGCATCATTTTGAGATATATAAATAAAATTAGAGAGCTGAAATTTTTGCGATATTCTTTTGAAGTTATTCAGCAACTATTGTAAACCTGTTCTTTTCAATTTTGAAAAAAATCAGCCCTCCCAAGAAAACACTTTTACGTCGTATATTGTAGTCTATAATGTAATTATGCATACGTAAAATTCTTAGCTTGCATTTACGTGCGAAAATAGGGGTTACTCTGGGTATGACTAATTTTGCCAAATAGATTCACAATCGTTACATCTGGTATAACCCTTTGAAGGACGTATTTTCGAAATCAATAAAGGTTACCCTTTTTGATTGGAAAGAACTCTAAACACGTGTCTGGCTCCTAGAACTGGGAAAGCCGGGCACAATGCGCGCAGCTTGCTCAGCTTATTTGGTATAAAAGGATTAATCGTAGCAGTATATTGTTTTGCTTATTTCATTATGTATACACATTTTGTGCTCAGAAGGTTAATTTGTACAAGGTACAGTAACCCGGCTGACCTAATCTAATTCTATCATTAATTATCATCTTTGGTTTATGGTTTATTGTTTGTAGCTGGTGTACGTTAGAAACAAAAGCGCGTCTTCGAAAAATGCTATTAACCGATACACGACATGGGCGTGCTCGGTAACGAATATTTCGACACGAGTTTTAAAAACGTGTTAAATAATAGATGTATCGATCGGGTGAGCTTTGGAAATATAAAAACCATCAGCGGCAACGTGAAATGGGAATCTGATAATGAAACACTTGTGGACCTGCAACGCGCCATAGAGGAAAAATCTATCCGTATGCTTGTTTTCCACGTTTAAAGCCACTTAACGGCGGCTAAAATTAATACCACGATATATCGAAAAAAAAGAAATGTTAAGCTTTGGGGCAAATTGGCAAATGAGTTGTCAGTTTCCAAATGAGATATTGTCGGCCTGACGATCGCCTAGACGTGTGGGTTATGGTGTTATTACGATTCGAACGTACGTATTTATCGATTTCTGGGTATATCTTTACAACAAATTTGCATTCACCAGGCATCTCGGCCATTTCCAATGATCTCGAAATTTCTCGCCAGCCAGTTAAAAAAACAAATGTTTTAAGGAGTGGCTTAATACTAATCATTGGGATAAAGGATTAAGTGATGAGAGACCTTGATAACATGGAGGCTGCCGACAAGCTGCGAGTTAGTTGAAAAAATAAGCCCGAAGGAAATGGCTCGTTCGGTGTTTAGTTTCTTTACACATACGATTCGAAAAATATCTCCCTGCTTCGCCCGTCTCGTGTTCCTTTTCATATTGCTTCAACTTTCACCGTTTTAAAACAATAAATCTAACGTAATTTGAAAGACAAGTTGGTGTTAGAAGTCGAACTAAGGCGTTCAATTTATTCTATTTTTAATTCGTCGTAATCTTTTGTTATATTCTTTCTCTTTTTTCTTGTACGAGTTCACTACCTTAAAAATTCGTACCTAGGTATTACACGTGTTATACACGTACATGGATTTTGCGTATGCCTGTAACCGCCTTCTGTGCCGGATGAAAATGAATTCTGATTGAACGGTGAAATCTGCTAATGGATGTAGAAACCACGTAAGGTGTAATTTCTATCGGTCGACGGTGGTAATTGATTTTTGTGACAGTTCGTCAAACGATGTTCGACTGTTTGACGCGCGATGGTCGCTGTTAAGCGTTTGCGAATCGTTTGCGGCGATTTAGTCGATTAAATGAACGAGCTACGTTGAATCACGAACGGGTTTTTTTAATTGGATAATTTAAAGCCGAACGATCGTCGATCGTGGGTATTTATTAATCGTTGTACCCGGAAGGGAAGAGGGGCAATTGTTTCAGAATTGAGTACGACTATAAAAATTTCAATTAAATGAGATGTGAAAAAGTAGCGTTTGTCGAGCTTTCCAGGTGCTCGTAAAATTTTTTCCCAATTTGAGATATGACGAACAATATATATTTTTGAAATGACGAAATTATGCTTCCAGGGCACCTTATTTACTTCTGAAATAGAATTTATAAAATATATATTTAATCATTATTTTAATGCCTAAAATAATCCTAAATAATGTGTAAAAAATTGATAAATAAAAAAAAAGTTTTGTGAAGTCCATATGATGATCTATACTGTGGGGTCCCTTATCCTCATTCGCAGTTTTTTTGTTCAAAAATTCACGTTCTTATATTTCGATAGTATCGCAATTTAATGTTAATCTTTTGTCGATGAGAGAAAATGGTTATTTGATTCTGAAATTTATAATTCTATGATCTGTATGCTATACGCAACATTCCAGTCATCAGTAATTAATGGCTTACATTTTTCAAAATGAAGTTCATTAGTAGATTTAAGGCCAGTTATTTTCATTAATTGACAATCCTAAAAGCTGCCTAATAATTTAAAAGTACCATTATTGAATGAAAAGTTAAATTTTTTGAATGTCTTGACGTGTTACACCCGCTCAAAAATACTATTTCTCAGGTGTGAGCTCATGATTTTTTGGGTTCTTAAAACGTTTTAGGACTCTCATCTCACCAGTTCTAAATTTGCGATCATACCTATCCATTAGAATTTCCGCATAGAAAGTAAGACAAGCTGTTAGGTGATTCTAAATGTTTTCTCGAAAAAAGGTGTTTTTAAGTTATTAGCAAACTTTACAATAATTTCTAATAAAAAAAAAAAAAGATTTTTGTTGTATTTTTGTGCCCATGTTAATTGTCGTCAACGTCAAGTCTTCTACCGAGTGAATCGTAAAAAATGTTTACAAATGAAATACAAAATTTTGAACTAAATTGTCCATGCAAAATTATATATATACTTTTTTTTCAAAACAAACAAAATAAAAAATTGAACAATGAAATTTATAACAGGCTAATTAGTCAACCATTCATAATTTATCACCTTATTTCAGTTCTAATAAATTTATTGGGACGTTTATCTGTAGAATCTAATGAGAACTGATCCAGTAACAACTTGACGAGACATTCGTTGCGATGGCAAAATGTTGGGAACATGAAAAAACTCTGCTTCAATGGGCCTGATATTGCTTACCGAGATTATTGTGTCCTTTCGTGATGAGTGCTTTGCTAAATTATAAAACATGAAATCCTGTACAAGAAAGCTTGTTTTAAAATTTTTCTAAAATCTTCATCACCGGTTGTATTACCTTGTTAAAATTCAATCACAAAATTTAAAGTTTGAAAAAAATTTTAATTACAATAAATTTTTTTTCATCTATTTTTTAAAAATTTTCTTTTGCTTTAAAAAATGAAAATGAAAGAGGAGCCAATTTTTTTTTTGCCCAGCGCCAATTTTTGCTCAGCGGTTCTGATGACAAAATACTTTTTGAAACATATGAGATTTACTTGTGAAGTTTTTCTTTTATTTTTTTCCTTTGCGAAAATTTTATTTATTTATTGTTGAATTAATCTTTTTTGCCAGAAGCTATTTTCAACACTATAAAAGATTGGTTGTTTAATCGAAAGGCTTGTTAAATGGGTTCGAAATAAAGTATTCATTTGCCTGTAGAATTTTAATTTAGCTATCGGTATCATTATTGTGGATAGAGTACGTGTGGTAGATATAGATTTTCGGAAGGACGATAATAATAATTGTTATCACGTAGTTGATAAATCAGGTGCACGCGGCTCGTCCCTCTTCTTATTATTAAGACCTACCGCGCAGGTAAATTTAAAGCTACATTGTAGAGTTGGTTGGAATAAGTATCGATGTATATAAGTTAGTCATTAACGGGGAATGCGCCTCCATACACACAATGCTGTTGTTTAATAGACTTCGAAAAATAGCTAAGAGTCTGATTTGGCGGCGTGGCGCGATAGCGTACGTATAAATTATTCGGGATCGGGCGTTTTTGCCCGCAGTTCCTATGGCTGGGAGTGCCGGTTGCCGGTGTATCGGCGCTGTCTTTTCGTGTTTGTATTAACGGGCGCACGCTGCCGGTGTTTATAGTCGGATAGTTAGCGAGGCGACGAGTCTCCAGCAATTAACTAGATTCCAAATAACGTAATCTGTCTTAACAAGAGGGTATGGCTTCTGTATACGTAGGTATATCTGGAAGCGAAGAAATTTTTCAACGTAATAGCGGAAAAGTACAATGGAATATGTTTATTTTGATTTTTTTTCCTTTCGGTATTCTCGACGTTATGTAGCAAAATGTCCAAATAAAATAGCGGTGCTTACAATGTATAGGTACGCGTATACTATTTGGATGAATATACACAACAGATGCTTATAACATCTGCGCTAATTTTCGTGTGCGCTTGTATTTTCCTACTGCATAGTCATTTTTATTAGCCCCAGTTCCGGTGGTGGCGAGCCGGCCGCTCACGTGCGAATATGCGCAGGGTACGGACTGTGGAACTCGACGATACTTCTGAGGAAACAATAAACCTGTCGAGCTGCTTTTTAACCTGGCCGCTGCGCTGTTCAGAAATATGTAACAAATCAGATCGTGTAATTGTTGCGTTAAGAACGACCGAGTAGACAGTTCGGATGGCTATGTTGGTTTAATGGTTCGAGATCACGCCTTTGAATGAGCGCAGAATTATCGATTGTGTATTTTGTCGTCCGAATTTCACTCTTCGTTTGTGATTAATCGATTTTACCAAATTCAGAGTATAAAGCAGGTGTGTATTAGCGGCGATTTTATGGCGACTTGGCGTATTTCGTGTCATCTTCCATTCGGTCGATCGAGTACCCGCGAGTAAGGGTATTATTACGAACTATTAGTCGAACCGACGGTCTTTCGAGAATTATTGGAAAATAGCAACGATTGCCGGCGGCCAAATAGGCCATCGTTTCGAGTATCTTTATGTCGAGCTTCCACCGTATAAGTAATCTGTTCCTGGGGGTGATTAGTATTTGATGAGCGTCATTTGACGTCATTCTACGTGGAAGGAAACTTCTCAATTATAAACGAGTATAACACGAGTACACGCTAATCGGAGTAAGGTTAACGTGCCTATGAATGGCGGATGGCGCGTTGCCTGCAGTGGACTAGTAATTTTTGCCGGGCAATGAAGCATGTTATATGGTTCGGTCGAAGCGGCACGATGATGGGTGAAATTTATGTGCCTAGGTGCTGCTTTTGTTCTAGTCAAGTGTCGGCGTACAAATTACTACACTGGATGTTTTAACACGTTCGAAAAACGGTATCTCAAATGACGATAAAGGTGAATTGTGAATCGATTTTTGCTTTATAGAACGTCGTATGGTAAAAATGAATAGAACTTTTTTTGTAGAGAATTTTACGGCAAACAATTTTTGTGAACGATATTTTGGATTAGTCCTTTATCCACGAAAAAACCTCTTCCAAAATGAAAATATAATAGAAAAAAAAAGTTAGCAGCCATGCCATATTACTGGAGCTGAGTTTTTAATTAGGGCTTGTCGAGGTTTGCATACAGTATTGCTAACCCCCTTCAAGCCTGTGGGCCGCACTCAATACTAAGTCTGAAAATCCCTACCTTACCCCTTCCGAAAACACTTAATAAGTTGAATTCAGATTAACTGTAGTATTTCATGACATGCAATAATGATATGAATTCATACTTTTCAAATCATAAGTGCTTGAGGCTGTTCAAATTATTCTCAAATTTTTACAATCCGCCATTTTAGATTCGTTTTGATCTGAATTCAAGAGTTTATATTCCGGTCACCAACTAACCCCACACACAAAGTTTGATCTTTTTAGATTAATTTGGTGAGGAGATATGGAAGATTTGAGAAATTTCATGACTCAAAACTTCCTCAAAATATGTTTTTTTCTCTAACTCCCCTCTAAATGCACTTAGGAAGCTGAAATTTGGATATGTTGGTGTCCTTATTTGATTTTTTCATGTGAAATCAAAAACACAAAATTTGAACTATTTACTCTTTCTCTGCCTTCCTCAAAATTTGAGTGATCCGCCATTTTGAGGTGTATCGAAAAAACAAAAAATTACCTTTTTGGCATTTTCGAGAAGAGTCTCTCACCAAATTTCCCACGAATTTCCTGAATACCCACCGGCGCTACACGTGGAGTGGTAAAAAAATATATACCAAAAAGTTGGACATTTGCCAGATGATTACAGATGGTCTGAAACGCAAGGATTTGAAAACCACCCTCTCCCTTCTCCTCCACAAATCAGGTAGGCTGTAATAGCTGTTGTTTTCATTAAAAACTCAGCCAAAAAACCTGCTTCGTAGTGTCATGTTTGAGAATCATCTCAACATTCATTCACTGCTATGTATTTAATGGAGAGGTTAAAAGCCAGAAATAAATGTAGCTACCGAATTTTTATTTCAGTCTAACGTCTTATGTGGAGTTAGTTGGTGACCACAGTATGACTCCTAAAATTTCAGTCAAAGTGGATTTAAAATGGTGGGTGGCAAAATTTGATAGAGGCTTAAGGAGCGTTAAATGGCTCAGGTTCGATAAATGTGGAACAAGTGATGAGGAGCATGCTGAATGCGCTAATTTTAACTTAATTCGTGATTTTAAAGGGGAGGAGGTAGAGTTATTGTCTTTGGAATATGGTGAAGGTGAACAAAATGTGGAAAATTTTGATTACTGTGTTAGATGAAATTATGATAAAATGAGCCAAATAGACTAAGATATTTTAAATTTAGTCTCCTAAGTTAATGTGAAGGGGAGTTAAAGTAAAAAAGGTCTCTTGGAGGGAAATAACAGTAAGAAATTTCATAAATCTCGCGTATCTCCTCGCCAAATTGACCTAGAAAGGTTAGATTTTGTATGTGGGCTTAGTTGAAGACTAAAAAATGATCCCTTGAATTTGAGTCAAAATCGATTAAAAGTGGATCCAGAATGGTAAGCTTAACAAGCTTCGAACAGCAAAAATTAAAAAAGCACGTTTTTTTTTTTTTTTAAATTCTTAGTGACAGAAATTACTACGTATTTCAAATTGAATTTCGTGTGTATTTTTGAAGGAGGTTGTGTGGTTTTAGACTCGGTAATTTATGTGGCCTATCAATAATAAAAATGTAAGGTTGATGGTGAAATGTAAGGCAGATGATGAGATTTTATTGATAAAAATATTGTGAGAATAGTGAGGGTAAGCGAGGAGATATAAAGGCATATGTACCAACAAACATATAGAAAATAAATTTTTCGGTTTTTTGTATCCAATTTTTGAAATTGTCTGATTAAGACCCTTTTAAGTAAATAGTTTACTTATGAATCAACTCAAACGAGAAATTACGAATGAATTCGTTTTTTTGAAGATTTTCTAGATGGTAGCGATTTCTAGTCGCGAGTTCGGTCATTTAAAAAATGGTTCTTGACATCAGGTGATAATGTGTCCGATTACTCCAAAATTTGTTGATGAAATTATATGAATTATTCGTTCTCAAATTTTATATGTAAAATGAGTTTGCATTACGAATCTCAGAGTTTAGATAGAAATTGAGCCAAAGTGATGAATGAATCAAGATTTGGAGAATATGTTTTGAGAAACCCCAGGTACCTCAAATTTGATGATTAAAAACTCATCATATAATGATTAAAAGCAAGGCGTACAACATATATCGAGCATTGGTACTAGGTTTAGGTATGAAGAGATTACCAACATTATTTGCAAATCTGGACAACCTCCGATTAAAAACTCAGCTCTACTTATGCGACATGGTTGCATCCAATTTAGGCGAATTTAGTTGAGATCTCGTTCGTTGAACTTCTTCTCTTTCCCACAGCCATAATTCCATTCAGTACAGAATACACGAAAAATTCCTCATACGAATTTACGCATCCCACCTTCGATGAAGTATGAAAATAACTGCGTGTAGGTACTCATTTGCCACCACCGGCAGTCGCGATGTTTACACATTGCCAAGTGAAACTACTAATGCGCGGTCTTCAGTTCGGACTTCAAACACTTTAGCGTTACACCGATGTTTGCATACCCACAAGTGCGCGTTTTCGGTCAACCGAACATTTCCATATCCGTTACATCTTCAAAATGACCGAATTCACTATAGCGGCAAATTACAAACATAAGATGAAAAAAAGCGCACGCGTTGTTATTTCACAAATTAAACATTAAACTAATGAAAAAAAAGGAGAAACACACACATCGGCGTATCGGGCTGTGTGTAAAATTTACTACAACGAAGGCGCCTTTTGAGGACTTGACGCGGTGTCTATAGACCGCTGAAAAAATCCTCACCGTCGTTATACGAGAATGAATAAGAAAGGCGAATCCGTTCCGCAACGAGCAAATTACACCCTGTCAGGAACTGTTCTCGTCAAGTAAATAACTGCCCTTTTTAATTTGTTTTCACCGATGTACGTTTATTCGCGGTGCGACGCGTCAGCAAAAGCCGAAGTTTGTATTTTTACTTGGCTTCGTCGAGTTTAAACGTACGTCTGGTGTTATCGCCGACGGCTCTCATCCGGGTATAAATAATACCTTGTATGTTTTCTAAATTAGGGCGAGAGTGGGCGATTCCAATCAATTGAATGGGTACGAGATAGTGATAAAAATTTTTATTTCGCCATAGTCGGTAAATTTTGAAATTCGAAGAATATTTAGAACTCCTGAAAATTAATTCGCTTCCCCAATAATATAGTCACGTCGAAAGAAATGGCTCAGTTGCAAAATTTAACGTTCGTGTTTCTGAATGGCGGTTTTTTGTACTCGTTGTAATGATCGGAGAAGTACTGAGAGACGACCGGATCTCGTCGAATATAGGTACTCCTTAGTTGGACGGTTTTGTTGGATTTCGGCTCGAAAGTTTTTTGCGTTTTGGACGGCGGTTTCGGTTGATCTGTTTCTTGGCTCATTTTAATCCTGCTGTAGTTGTACATCTTACGTCTCAAATAAGCGTGGGTTTCCTCGTACGACAGTTCCGGCGGCTCTTTTAAATAACTCGGGTATTTGGTGGGCACAGCGAGTTTCTTGGGTAACGCGGATTTACGCCATAAACTCATCATAGCTTCTTCTTTTTCGCGACGTTCTCGCTCCTCGTACGTGTCTTCTCGTTTGCTTTTAGTCTTCATTTTTTCTTCGATCTCAGCGTCTTCTTCAGTTGACGATGGAGTAGTAGTCGCTTCGGTCGGAGGATCAGTTTTTACCTCTACGGGCTGAGCGTCACCGGCCGAAGAAGGCTTATCTTCATCATCGGCCGGTGTCGTTTCGGGCTTAGGTTCTTCGCTGGTTGGGACATCATCGCTCTGAGGTTCGGTTTGTACTTGTAGGGACTCGTCTAAGCTGCGTAAGGATGTTAACGATGTGGCATCGTAAGTGGAATGTGAAGTCACTGATTTGCCGGCTTTCTTTCTACGATACATACTGAATAGCTTCATTTTTGGTAATGAAAATAGTTTACTCGGTTCGAACGAATATTAACTTAGGAGAGCGAATGCCGGGAAATGAAAATTCCACTAAGAAGTTGCATACGTCATAAATAGAATTTTTCTTAGCAATCGAGAAAAATCAGAGTGTACGAGAGAAATCTTATTTAGGAATAGCGATTGAACGTATTTTCTCCGAACTACTCGTGTTCGGCGACAGGAAGCTCATGCGTGGAAAGGGCTTGGTGTGAAGTCCTTGAAGCCAGATTCCAATTCACTTTCCCTATAGGGTTGTTGTAAAGGAATACACGCAGGTTCGTAATTTGTCGTTGGGGTTTGAGATGACCTTTTTTAACGCTCATTATAGATGTTTTATTTTGTGACATTCTTTTCTATCGACGTATGTATATCGTAATGAATGTTGGTAAAGATTCGAAAAATTCAACCTTGAAGCATTTTTTATCCAACAATGTGAACCTTTTTTTTAAGACGAACAAAAACGTGATTTAACTCTATATTTGTTTAAAAAATCGTTAAAAAGGGAAATCAACCGTGTAAAAAAATTACGCCGATTATACCAGCTACAAAGCTAAAAAGTGAAACCATCGGGTGGTCTCAAAGGATCTGGTACTTTCGTTTTCTAAAGGAGAGAAAAAAATCGTCGAGCTAAATGTTGGTGGTCATCTTTTGTACGACTGTAATGTCATTAGCGGAGATGTATATCTGGCTTATCTTTTGTTATCTGTATAATTGCGCATTATGGGAACGTAGAAGACACGCGGCTACCGGTTCGTGTGGTGTAGATTATTGAAAACCGAGTGGGCGTGAATAATTTCGAGAAAATTAATCGTACTGGAACCCTATAAGCCTTAAGGGTAGCACGCATCTGAGGCTTTTCGAAGTTTTGGGGTATTCGTTTTTGTTTTTCACTTTGTGATCGTATATCTTCGAAAATAGTGTTTCCACGTGTGGGCGTGATCGTTATGTTACCATTACTCGTTTATCAATTGTTCGTACGTACGAGTAAAGCCGCAATCGCCGCTATGAGTCGTTTGAGGTATTGTATAGGACGCAGAAAAATATGCTTTTTAATGGGTATTGTGATCGGCATAAGCGACGCTTTTACGATGACATATTACGATGGTACGGCGCGTGAAATTCAAGTATATTGACTCACCGTTTGTGGGAGGTCTGGTGTGCTTTACGAGGCGAGTTATCGCGAAATAAGTACGCCATTGAAATTTCCCTATACTTTGCTTGTTCGAACCCACACCGAATCGATACGCGATTAATTTCTAAACGAAAAATTCCATTAGCCAGACGAATTAAAAATTTATAATTGTCATAAAGCCGCGCCAAAAATAACCATAATAACGGATCGACTCGCCATAATCGATTACTCTGAACCAGTTTCTTGCCGAACTGGTGTTGGCACGTAGTATAATCGTTTCATAGAAAATCATCGCTATTCTAGATTACCTGCCTAAATATTCAAACTAGTGAGTCGTTAATGTCGTCTGATGTCGTTTAATATCGTACTTTACGATCCAAAAATAAGCGAATCTTTCGATGAATCACCTCCAGGGAAAAACTTTCGTTGCTGGTAATAGAAAACGACAGTATCTTTCGCATTTTTTTTTTCTCTCGCTCGTCGTTATTCTGTTCGGTATTATTCGTTGGTTATTTAGGGCGATGCTTAATGGGCGTTTTCCGGCATAAATATTAATCGGTGGTGAGTCATAAAGTTTTACGCGGTTAGATTGGATTTTTCCTTCATACGAAAGTTTATTAGGTTCGCTCTTTTGCATTTGTAATTATTCTCCTTGAATGGATTCTTTTGATGTTGTGGTGAAATTATGTAATGAAGATGGAGATGCTTGGGACGATGTAATGGTTTGAGGTTTCATAGAGTCATTGGGTATTTCGTATTTGGTCGATGACGATAACTTCGTTACTCATGTTGGCGAATGTAGGTTCGAAAGTGAGATTTCTTTTCCTAAATCAGGATTGAAGTACTGATTTCGAATTGAAGATTAGTACGATTGTATGTAGTCGTATGCACCCGTGTATCATGCTTTCTAACTTTTTTTTTTTTTTTTGCTGAGACCTTAATGCTTACCTCCTTAACCTCCACCCTCCTACTCATTCAAAAAATGAACATAAAGTTGAAAAATGATACTACAAAGTATGTAAGTTTCTTCTTTCTTTCTGAATTAAAATTAAATTACCGTCCATTAAAACTTGCCGATACGAGAGTTCTCCTCCTTATCCCTTCCCCTTAGCTGCACTATTGACGTTTGAATTTTGAGACAGAAATTATCATATAGTAATTTATCCCGAACTTGAAAATTTTATGAATCATATTATAAAATTAAAATAAACGATGTAGTTTCCGGCTCCCCTTTTTCAAAAATTTGATACTCTGTAAAACCTTAGTTTTTTTTTTAATAGAAACTCGGCTAATAATGATTTAAGATCGAAAAAGCGAAATAACAATCACTAGACTACGACTTGGCCATACTAGGTTCACCCATAGTTGCCTTTTCGAAAGACTCCCGCAGCCAGTCTGCAACCTATGCCACCAAGAAAATACCACTGTCAACCATTTTCTCTTTCTGTGTCCAAAATTGAGCGATATTCGAAAATCCCTAAAAATCAAACAAGAAATAACTGAGAACCCACAAAATATCCACAACATTTTGACTCTTCTACAACGATGCAGCCTTCTCTTCAAAATCTAACCATCATACATGTGGCGTGATAACCAAAGCAGTTGAAAACGCCACCAAAAAAAAAAAAAAAGGATATTTGGATTGCATATTGATTTTGTCTGCCGAGGAAAATGTCAATTTTACTATAATAAAAATATTTTGAAAATTCTCACAAATTTTTGAAATTTCATTTAATTTTTGTAATTCAATGTATTACCAATTTCTCCACGTCGTTGCTCGAATTCCTCCGAATGATATCCTGATCCTAAATCACTCTAAATTCGCAACCCTACTGATTTGATTATTTCTCTTATGGGCAGCTAAACGAGTCAAAACAAAATAAATAAATCGGCCAAAACATTAGGTACTCTCCCTCCACAAACAATTCCCAAATTGTAGACAATCATGCGACAACCCGTCAGCGTCAGGCTGTCCTCTAAACGAATTTTTTATTTTAATGTTCCCTTCGAGTTAGGAAGCGCACAATGGATACCGCACTTTTACAAAAGTCACCCTTAATATTACAAAACCGATACACGGCTCGATTAGGGTAATAATATGTATTAGAACAATAGCACCGATCGTATATTCGAATTTGGAATTCAATTTAATCGTAGAAATATCCCGCAGCGTAACACGCCCCGAGTTGAGTATTCGCTGGGCAATTTTCGCCTCCCTTTTACGATGCGAAAATTGGTACTTGGTAAATGAAATGAAACGTTTCATTTTGACGGGGAAATAATTTTTTTCCGCTCTCTGATCAAATCTTGTGTAGAAACTGTACTTAAACATTCTTTCGAAGTGCTGTCAGATCATGAAGGAAATAATTTTGCCCTATGAATGCGACAATGAAAAAATAAATTCACTTAAATAGTTACAAATTGTAATGCTTAATTTCCTTTATATGTTCGCTTTCTCATTTGAAACAATATACCGTAAAGATACTGTTGAACAATACGTGGTAACATTTTATGCGAATAGCACGCAGCTCGTGATCGCGTATCCATTGCGTATCGGTTGGTAAGCTATTTTTCTCATAAACGAAGTATTTAAAATCATGAAGTTATTTTTAATTAGTAATGGTTTCTTTTTCATGGAATGTGGGTATAGTCAAGAGTTGATGTATTGACTGCAATGTTCTATTAGGTTTTTTTTCACGTGTTCATACTTGGTAGTTCGTACGGGTACTTGGCGAAATACTCAGTCTGTATGTTTTGGTTATAGTTGAGAAAATTACGACTCTACCAACGTGGTTTATCCGGTCTCATTATTTACAAAATGTACTGTAGACGTCCCTGGTTTACGTGTTAATTTTACCTACTCGTATAAACGTTTATGTAGACAAAACATAATATTTTGTCGAGACGTTACGATTTATTATTACTCGCGTATCTACAATGTTTAACAAGCTATCGATGTTTACGACGACGTAATTATGCTATAAATTCAATCCATGCGAGCTCATTAGTAAATCAGGACTGGAGTGTACGCGACCGCCGACAAGAATTACAGCGATAGAGTAATGAGAAAGGATTGTCTAATTCCTTCGATTAAATGTACAGTCTTCGATAGACGCGATAATATAGCCTCGTAGATAAGACGACATTCGACTCGAAATTTTAACGAGATATATTTCAAAAGTACGCGACAAACATACATTCTCATATTTTACGCAATATCTTAACGAGCACTCTCTTGTGTAACACTAAACGCCTTTTCGCGAATGACTTAATCGCACGTATATTACGAGAAATTGAAGACCTGACTTGGAAATCATATGTAGTAACTGTTTTTTTTTTGTGATCATGTCATAGATAATTATGTCAATAATAATATACTAAAATTATCACCTTCAAGTGTGAAGGTAATCCCAGGAGAGGGCTTAAACCTTAACAAATAGTGTTTTTTTTTTGGTTTTTAGTACCACAAACACCTTTCAACTAAAAAAGTAATGCACTTAAAAAATGTCGTTGCATGAATCGTTGAACAAATTATTTATTACATTCCCTGGAACGTATAAATTTAAGTTGAAAAAAGATAGTCCAAATGAGCTCATTTTTATCTTCAATACTGCTGATCAAAAATTTCTGGGATCAGACTTAATATAAAGAAATTCCAGAGGGGAAATTGGCCCTCAAATTTGGATTGAGATTGAAAAAGTTAGATCTGTGTAATAGCAGTATATTATTCGGCTGTAGCGAGTAGAGTTCCATCTGTGTCAAAAAGTGCTAAAGAAAACAATTGTTCCAGTTGAAAAAGTGGTTGAAAATTAATGTATGAAAAATGGATTCATGCAAGCCCTAAATCAAAGTATCTGATGTCCCAAACCCGAAGTATGCGCAGTAAGGGGGATGGGTCTTTCAAAAGATCAAAATTAGATCTGGTAAGAAGTTTGTGGTGTCTGTAAGCGGACATCGACTTCGTTGGTAAAGGCCATCTTGGAGATGATAATTATGCAATGTTCCCAACCTGTAATTGCTTTATGAGGGACTAGCCCTCTGAAAACATGTAAAGTAAACGTAATTTTTTGCCAGAAACGACCAGCAAAATACAAATTTTCTGTCTTCTGCGTCAAGCGTACAATCCTATGTGACATACTAAAATTGTTTTCGCTTTGTTCTACGCATAACCCTCAAGGGGCATAAAACCCATCTTAAAATGGGGCTTTCGTATATATCTCGGTGAATATGGAACTACACAAATAATGATTACGAACAAAATTAATCTTTTTTTAATTTTGAACAAAAAAAGTTTCATCCATTTTCCCGTAAAAATGCTTCCCAAAGCCAAAAACACTCCTTATTCGCTCTTTATTTATATCTTCTCAAAACCTACAGATGGGGAGCGGAAATTGGTCACAGTAAGTAATTTATATGTAAATTCTGTATTCTGTAACTACTGTACCCAAAATAATGAAGGAAAAAAAGTTGATGTGCTATAGTGGTATGGTTGGGGGTGGGGGGAAGGAAGTGGAATTCATAAAAATCACGAAAAAAAATCTTATGACACAATGTGAGCGGAAGTAATTATATCTTTATCAGAAAACACTAGTCACAACTAAAAAAGGTCCTTAAAACGGCATCAGGTGGGGGGAATGGATTTGTCATATTTTCGAAAAAATGCTAGGAATGGATAAATTAAATTTTGCAGCTAAAACTTACTAGACCCTTTACTTAAAAATATAGACGTGAACGTGTAAACCATATAATTTATTTTTGATCGATTTTGAGTTGCCATTCCTCAAGGGTACTCTGATAGGGGTCACTTTACGACTAAAAATCATAATTTCGGCGAGTATTTTGTGGTGAAGTGCATTCATCGTGTTTCGTGTAATACATATTTTTTTTACCGATCTACTTCTTTAGTTGGAAACCTTTATTTTGATGGGCCAGGAGCAAGACAGAACACTTTCTGGAGGAGCTAGAGGCCCATACTTGAAGGAGTGGAAGTTTCAGTACATTGTTATTGACATCATCATCTATAATATGAGCTAAAAAAAACGCTCGTTATATCTATTAGTTCTAGTTCGACGTAATAATGCGTCAGTTTTCCAATACTAGTATGAGATATGCGATGAAAAAAATGAAATTCATCCTATAAATATTCTCGATTAAATGATTGAAGCTGTTGACTGAAATGGTGCCACTCAAGTACACGTAATTGGCGACTCATTTGGGTGAAAAAAAATTTCTCAACGATTACTGTCTCGCGTTTGGTTTCGTTAGTCATCTCTACCTGCCATGTAGGTAATAGGTATATCCGATAGCTCACTATTTTCGAGCGATTCAAACGAATGTCGGTGTCGTAAAGTACATTACATCATCGAGTGAAGACATTAATGTCATACGGTACTTTATTCGGCGAGTACGAAATGTGTTTTAGGAAACCGAAATTCTACGAAGAACGCATTCTACAGACGCCTTGTACTGAAGAAAATTTCCAAAGCGGTTTGCCATTATAAATTCCACTTTATTTAAAGGCAATCGCCGCGTATACGGATTAGACTACGTATATAAATCGCGTAACTCGTGTATAATAGTTTCGGGAGGGAAAAAAGCGAAAATAAAATATTCAAGTAAATGGATACTGTCACGATATAATGACACGATCATCTAACGTCGCCGTTTTCTCGGAATCTCGGCGAAACGGAAGTCGTTCGCAGATTTTCTAAAATCATGTACGCGCACAGAATCTCGTCGAGCTTTGGTAAATTGATCGTCCTCCATTAGTGTGGTTAATTTATGTAATTTTTATTACCGCGGAGTCTCAGTTCAGGCACGCCGGAATGCGTAATCTTTTGTTGGCTTAGTCTTTTGTTGGTACACAATGGCGGGAATTTTTTTAGGCTTCGAAGGATTTCTAGAGATGTCCTAATAACCCATACGTTGAATGTTTTTCTCTTTCGAAAAAGGATAAGGAGGAGAAAGTCGCGTAATTTTTTGTCTTCCTTTTGTTCGCTATCGATGTTTGTCGTGGTTAGTTTTCCAAACAGTTGACGTCTTTATTGAGGGGTTGTAAAATAGAAAGTATAAATAGGTCAGTGGTGTATTTTTTTCAGTCGTACTCAATGGATGTAAAAAGTGTGACCAATGTCAAGGACACTTCAGCGTACGTAGATGTTAAAAACAGAAAGCCACCCAAGACTCGATAATTACGTCATATACGGTCGCGTGTGTATAGGTACAAGCGGATACGCCATATTTACAATATATTTACACAGTATTTTAATTATTACAACCGTTCGGATCGTGTCATGACCCTTATTACAAGACATGCGAATAACGGGTACACCGTTGTATTATAAAATGTGGTCTTAGTTGCTGAAATGGTATTCACGAGCCGGGTATTACGTTTATTACATCATTAACGGGTTGTCTCTGTATGAAAAAAAGCCAAATAAAAAAACACAGTTTACAAGCTTGTAAAGTATTTCGTTGGGATCAACGTTTGTCCGATCGAATAACAAGATTGTCAACTTAATCTTTATCGACGTTATTGGAAAGTACGTTTATGTAACTTTTCGGGCCAATGAAGAAAAAAATTTACGTCGACAATAACGACTCGCGCACAGCTTTCGCCCGCGCCTGGTACCATTAACAACAATGTCTGAAATTCAGTTCCTTTATATACCGGTTTTTAATGGCTTCGAGGTTACTTGAAATGGAATATGTATCAGCAGATGGTTAGAGGCAAGAAAGGCATAAAAAATGGCAAAAAAAAGGTCCACGATCCCCGTACACAGTAATGAAGTATTAATATCCTTTTCTTCATCCCCCGTTTTCGATGTCGATCTATTTTAAATTCAAGAACCCTTTAATGGTATAATATCTTATCTAAATCTGTATACATATACGCTGGTATTATATACTACCTACTTGTTTGATATTAGCGAACATTACTGCATAAAGGAAAAAAACCTTCGTGAAAAGCGACGATGTTACAAAATGACAGTTTAGTATGGCATTAAAGCAACAGGGGGATTGGGTTTTAAATGGGTTTTTATTCGCTCGCATAGCCTTTAGATCGCTATTACTGAACGACCGTTTCTATTATATGGTTTTTTTAATCGTATAAAAATATCATTTAAAGTTGCCTTTTTTTATCCTGCTTCACCAAAAAACCTGCACCCTTTTTCACGCTACGTGACGCTATTGATAGACGCGAAAGTGCTCCCAAAGGAATCGCGACGACGGTATTATCGCACGAACAGGTGCGATTGTGCGACCGTGTATTCTGACTTATTAATGGAAGAATTTTTTTTTCGTCTTTTGAATTTCATTCGAAATCAAACGGCACCTGTTTTCGTCGAGCCAGAGATACGAGGATAATTCGACTAGACGGTACGCGGTAGTAACGTTTATGATGATAATTCAAACCCTATCGGAGACTTCGATCGCAGCCAAAATCTATAAACGAAGATCAAATTTTACGTAACTGAAAATTTACATTTTTTTTACTATTGTAATGACCTTGATCGGTACATAAAATGTATTGGAAATGTCGATAATCGGGAAACATGGTATGGCGTATTTGCCTAATTAAACGACTTATACGTCGAATAAATTATGTATATTATGCATTTATGCGTATACGAATATGGTTGGTGTACGCGGTTCGGAAATGTGTTCGAATTAAAAATCATCCTTAATAATCTCTAATCGACAGGTTTATATTGAGATATAGAAATAGATAGGCATTATTGATTACGTATCGTTAGTGTGTCGTCGTCTTCGTCGGTTTTTTTCGGAAAACCTAACAAGCCGACAAATTGATGCGGGACATTGTGATGCAAGGTCGCCCACATACGATGTTTTGGAATATACAATATTTCGTCTGTTGTGTTATTTTTCTCCCTATCGAACTGGTGTTTCGAAGAGACGCTAATTAAATAGATTCTTCGATTCTTCGTTCTCGAAAATGTAGGATTTAATAACGGATATCTAAATTATCGCATCGTTACGAGAAAATTATTCTCCGGAGGACAATAAAATTTGGTGATTCGAACGGTTGCCCTGTTTGTTTCGTGTGTTTTTTTTCCACCGAATCCAATATCGTAAATTGTTGCGATCGCGCGTGATTTAATAAGCAGTCGCGGACGGTGTTTGGTAATGGGTGACTGACCATAGATGGGTTACTTTGCCACGTAGTTATCGAGTCGAATGTTTGGGAATTTCTTTTTCAGTATTAGGTGGATTCTCGAGTCATTGTAATATAGGTATAGGTTGACCTGAATGTTGTTGAATGTTATAAAGGCGGATTAATAGTGCTCGGAGAAAGGTATTAAAAAAATTGTCACTTTTTTTATTGTAGCATACGACGCAAAATAAATTGGTAACAGAGCATTATCAAAGTTTCACGTTTTGATGTTTATGAAAAGAAAATCAACTTATTCTGTCGTAATGAAACTTCTTGAGTTCTTCACTAATTCTTGAGTCCAAGATACACCTATATAGGGAAGTGAAAATAGTAGTACTGTGGGTTAAAATGAATAATATGTATGTAAATAACTCTAAAAACATCCCAGAAAATACCTAAACTGTTGTGTCCAGAAACATTCAAAAAGGAAAGTCCAAAAAAGAAGAGTTAATTATTCAGTCTCGAAATCAAGAGTCTAGACTTATTGTTTACGTGGACTAAGAGAGCTATGGAGTAGCTGATTTTCAAATTTCAAAAAATTTGCAATGTACATTACAAGAGTAAATTTTAGTTATTGTGAAAAATCAAGGATTTGGAGTTGCTTCTCGAGTCAGAATTATATCCTTCAAACCTACCGCATAGTTAGATACAGTCAGGTTTCATTTATTGGCTAATCTCGGCTCCTTGCGAAGAGATCATTGTCATAATCTTAAATTAACCTGTCAAAGCCCAAAGTTCAATTGAGTATAAATACTAGCAAATAGATTAAAAAACTACTTTTTGTAAAATGTATTAAAAAAATGAGTATTTAAGCTTTACACTAATTCACGAATTTCTGTGATAATAACTGTAATAATAGTGTGTCTTCTGAAATATATTTAGAGTCATTTGATTAATGTTCTGACACAATCTCAAACGCCACGTTTTGAACCATCATCAAATTAGCCCCTAATTCACTTTTTTTGAAGTTGAAAAATCAGTGACTTCGTATACAACATCGATAAATTGAGTGTAATAACAAGAAATATAAGCGTTGAGCCTCTAGCCATAGCTGCTGTACATGGCACGTAAAAAAAAAAAAAGATAAAATAAGTGTTCGAGTCTTTAAATGTAAAGTTTAGAAATCAAGATTTTAGAAAGTATGTTCAAAATTTTTAGCCTAAAAAAGATAAATCTTGTTGTCAAGTTCAAAAACAAAGAGTCTTGAAATCTTGTGTACTTTGTGTGTAAAGAATGTAGACTCTATACATGTTATATGACTAAAAACTAAAAATCCTACTATCAAGTTCAGAAACGGAGCATCATATTATTAAGTTCAGAAGAACAGCGCAGATATGTCGAGTATGAAACAAGAAAGTGCAGAATGTAGATCCTAAATTTTTTTAGTCTAAAAATGAAGTCTTGATATATAGAATCCAAAAACCAAAGAGTCTAGAATGTGGACTTTAAAAGAAGAGGAGTCTTGTCAATTTCAGAAGCGAAGAGGTTCTTAAAGTATTGAATTTAAAAATAAAACAGTCTAGAATGCGCACTCAAATCATATCAAGACAAATAAGAAGACTCCTGTTGTTGAGTTCATAAAAGAAGAGTCTAGACTTGTAGGGTCTACAAATAAAGAGTTTGCAATGCACATTCCATAAAAGTCAAGTCCAAAAATGGAAAGTTGAGGAACTAAGAGTCTAGAATATAGACTGCAAAAGTGTTAAGCTCAAAAGAAAGATTCCTATTGTTAAATTCTTAAAAATAAAAAAGAGTAGACATGTTGTGTCTAGGTATAGAGACATCTATGTTGAGTCTAAACACAACTCTGCAATTATGAGTTTGAAATGAGACAGTTCCACAAGAAGACATACTCTTGTATCAGCTTTTATGCACATCATTCCTGAATCATGTTGAAATTGACAAGTTTGAGGACCATTTTCTAGATCTTCTGTGTTTTGGCTTAATACGTCTACACACGTCTATTTTTAAGAATTTGCAGAGTCTTTTTTTTGAACTTAGGACTCTCCCCTTTAGAGTTGGCACTCTTTGTGGCTTCTCAAGCCTTAGTCAAAGTTCATCCATTCGCCATGATTCATTTTGCGTCCATTTTGGTTTCAAAGTCAAGAGATCATATTCTATTTTCTACATAGCTGTGTACTGTGTTTGAGCTTATCAAATACTTTTGGCTAGGAGATATGGATGAAGTCTATATTCTAGACTTCTGGTTCCCCAGCTTTCTATTTTTGGACTCAATGCTTATGGAGTGTACATTGAGAACTTTTTGTTTCTATTGTTTCTAGATCCAACACATCTAGACTGAACTTAACTATAGGATTCTTCTTTTTCATCTTGACACATATAGTATGTATAGTGCGCATTCTAGACTCTTTTGTTTTCAAACTCAATATCTCAAGACTTTTTTGCTTCTGAATTTGAAAATAAGGTTTTTCTTATTTTAGTGATTACACTCTAAACTCTTGGTTTTAGACAATATATATTGTCCAGACTTAATTTTTGGACTCGACCACCTATTTTTTGACATATCAACGCAGATGTGAGCCTATTGATAAAAACCAATCATCTTGCATCAAAGACTAAACAAATTCGGTCATTAATTTCCCATCGGAAGAAAATCATCGGACACCGGATGCAGTTCATTAAAAATTCTCCGATTGTTTGAAAAATATCGAGCGCTTCAGATAATACAGAATACCCAGCACGATGTTTCATGTGAAGTTATTGTCTCGGCTGGACTGGATAATTGGCGACACGTTGAAAAATCGCTGGTCCAGGTAGGCGAGCGAATCGGATTGAGTAAATCAACAACATCGAGCGTGCATCGGACTACGGTACATAATGGATAATCGAACGATTTGTTTGACGGATCGAGGTATAAACTGCGCGGTAGCTTCGACGCTCATTCCAAATTGCTGGGTAAATTGTACAAACAACGCACATCGCTCATTATCTTATTATTCCGTAACGAAGACTACGAACGAACATTATTTATTACAATTGACACGTCTGAATGTACCAACAATGGCTATACAAAAGGTCTGGCGCGCAGGTATTGTGTATACGCGTATAGTGGAGAACGCGGCGACTTGGTGTAGCGTAAATAATGGAGATGCGAAATTAGATTCCGAAGTGTAAACAGTGTTTGATTCGGGTTACCTCTTCGCCAGTGTCTCGGGGTGGCGAGCGAGTTTCGTCATCTCGGAAGCATCGAAGTGTAGACGATTTGTCATAATTTTGGTACGAGGCGTGATTATAAAATTACCAGGGTGAAGGTCCCCGAAACGATGAACGGTAGCGTTCGACCAGAAGAAGCCAATAACACCGGCGAACCAGCGATGTAATGAACGCGCGCCAGGATATCGTAACGAATGCGCGCGGCCTTCACGTACACGTTCATTTTTAAAATTCTATTTTCATGTTTAATCTCCGCTGGTACAGATGTATGAAATAAAATGAGTAGAAAAAAGAATCATAATAAGGAAAACGAAGGAAAAGAAATGCGGTTTTTACTCGCAACTAACACTTGTTAAATCGTGTAGCCCCGCGGATATGTGAATTGTGGACATAAGAGAAGAGACTCTTCTGAAGTCAAATGTACCGCAATAGACATGATCATGTACACACGGACCAACTATCTTGCAAAAAAATGTAGAAGACGTTAAGCGACGTTCAGATAATATGTGACTGACAGAAGTGGCGGCTTTCTTGACAGACCAGACTGAAATCTCGGAACAAGATGCCAACGGTGGAATTACACAACATCTAACATTAACAAACAATAGCTCGTCTGTCCAGAAGGCGTCCGTCAAATTAATAGCTTTCAGTTTTTCGTTTTTCCCTTTTTAATACCACGGCCGTTTTGTTTACCTAGTACGCTGCTGTACGCGGCGCGCTACTTCCTGGTCTGCATTTTATCAAAAATATCCCGATCCGAAACTTACCGCTCTTTGCCGAAGCGTTTCTTCCGCGCCATTGTTCGGCTTCCCTTGTATAAAAAGTTGACTAATTTATGTCTCGAACATGATCTGGTATTGACAATGGATGGGATCGGGCACACGAGTAAAACACGTATTCATCGGCGTACTGACTAAAAAATTAAGTAATTGTTTTTTTCACATTGATTCGGCTGATTGTCAAAGATTCTCAGAGACCGAATGGATATTTTTCATTTTACTCATTCTATTGGCTATAACATTCCGAGCTACTAATTGCCCAGGAATTTTGCTTTTTTTCTTGTCCCCCACCGCGTTTTTGAATGCATAAGAGTAATCAGCTTGTTGTAATTCGTTCATGTTCCATTTTTATAATTCGACGGTATTCCATACACGTCCACGTGAACCTTACAGTGGTCCGAAATCGTCGATAAAACAGTTTATACGGCAGGCACACTAGCATAGCTATAGTACTAAACGTAATGGCCAGTATGTTTTTAAAATTAACACTTTTTTGCGGTCAACGTATTCGAGAACGAAAGGTCATAATTGAATATTAGATAAAATTTATCTAATCAACTATCACCGTCCGCCGAATACTCGTGTACGAATTCGGAAGGTATAAGACTGCCTATTTCTAAACAAATACAAATGACTTCTATCAACATAATAATAGTTTAATACAACATTCACGGGTAAAACGATTACGCTGTTAAGGCGAGGCAGTAAAGCGGAGAAAGAAAGGGGGCCTCGACATAGTGCATTTGTAGAACCTGACTTCTCTCGCGACTGTTTACGCGACCTTCGAGATTTAACCCATAAATCACGGGGAGCCGCACTTTTTCTTTGGATATTTATAAATCTCGCCTTAATCGTTTAAGCACCGAGTAGAGTATTAGGACTCGAAGAATTCGCCGATGCTCAATCATGGTTCGCCGGAAAGTAATCCATTTTGACGTGGTTTTTGTATTCGTCCTAATCGTTTTTTCCGCGCTTGAGGTCGGAGTGGTGTTTTGAAGGGGGGCTTTTTTGAGATCTATGGCGCGCGTATGGTAATTTAGTGAGAGAGTTTTAAATATATTTACTAACTGTGGAATTGGAATTTTCGAAGATGAAGTCTGATGAACGTTTTTTTTTTTTTTAGAAATATAAACAAAGAAATGTTTTTAAATTTTTGGATTGATAAGACTTTCAGAACTACCTATATGCTCAATATCGACGCCCCAACTAATGTAAGAATTTTCGTATTTTCGCTCTCTCCGATAATGCATTAAAATTATCACATCCTTTTATTTTAGAATCTTATGACCGAGGAGTTGTAGTATATACTGTTCTCAATATAGAGCCGATCCTAATTTCGTATTAAAACCCTACTTCGTGACTAAGTGGACATAAAAATTGCAACTAACATTTTTGGGACTGCCAATCAAAAACTAAATTTTTCTTTAACGACCTGTGATAATCGTTTAAATATTTTAATTTATTTAATTCTTTAATAATATTTTTTATAATTGGGTTATTATATAATTTTTATAAAAACCGAAATTTTATTTTAATTAAAAGAAATTATTTTATAATTTTTAATTTATATTTTTTTTATTTTTTATTTGAATTTAAATAGTCCTATTATAATTGGGTTTGTAAGAGAAATATTAAATTTTTTTTTAAAATTAAGTTTATATTTATGTAGTGTTTATTTGAGCATGACCCAAGTCATCGCGTATTTATACGTATAAGGAGCATTATTTTGATTATATGTATATCCATCTTTGAGCAATGAGGGAACCAGTGGGATATTCTTTGACAAATTTTAAACCTTTTTTCGTATCCTTCCCTTCAAGATGCTCTTATGGCAGATATTTTGAGGATATATAATAGGTTAACTAGTGCAAGTTTTAGCCCTATAAAAAGATGGACTGATATAGTAAAAAGATTTTAAATTATTTTTGCTTTCTCTCACTTCTCCCCGCCAGTGGTAGATGAAAAATTAAAATTTGCTTTAAGAGCTTTGCTATTATTTTTTTAATAGTTTTATAGGTAAGCATGCAGCAGGCTCAGTCTTAGGATTTCTGTATTGTTGGTAGGGGGAGGGGGGGGTAATGGTGGAATGTTTTATCCACCAAGAGTTGTCGTTCGGCCAATTTTTAAAAAAATTCGCTGTAATTTCCATTCGATAGTTTCAATGAAATAAAAAATTTAAGAAAAAGGATATTTTTTAAAATTAACCTTTGCAGCTTCTTTATAAATTTTGTGCAATATTTCCCCTATTGTTAACATTATTCCGTAATCGTGTTCATGAGCTTGAGTTCATGGGGTGTTCGACATCCTCCCTCCCTGAAACCGGCCTTGGTCCAGTTGCATAGCCAGGGTGCCTATTTCTTTACCTAATAATTTAGGTGGTACTGGAAATGAAAATTCAACAATGGATTATCGCAAAAGATTAATTATTAATTTATTTTAATAATAAGTATTGTTCATAATCCTGCTTTTGACTATCATGTTCCTATTAAATGAAAAAAAAAAAAAATGGGTCAAGGGGGTTTAGCCCTCTTAGCCACGTTTCTTCTATTCTTTTGTAGCAAGACTAATTTCTTACATAAGATATCGATTTTTTAACTTTTTAAACATTATATAGAATTTCAGTATGATTTCACAACAGGCATAGCTTACATTACACACAATAGCTCTTTGTATACCATACAGTTCCATTTTCCTAAAATTCGCTCAGCTTCCCTACTTACGAGGCCGATTTGGTGATTTTAAAAACGAACCTTACTTTCATTCATTTTCTATAAATCGAAATTTTTATTTTTATCCAAACATTTGGTTTTTTCGATCAAATCTAGAAGATAATGGAAAATAATTATTATTTTGGAAAATATCTCAGAAGTCTCGAAGAAATTTTTGTGAAAATTTTTAATCATATAAAAGACAAATTTGATGGATTTCAATGTTAATTACTATTATTAAATTTATTTGTAAACAAAAATTTTTAGAATGCAGTAAATTAGTATATGAATTGAAAAGTGTAAATATATAATAACATATAGTGTGCGACCTATCGAATCCCGGCTCGAAAGCGTTAAGTACTCTATTAAACCATGTTTATGTTTTTATGCTTGGTAATACTGTTTCATAGCTAAGAGCAATGAGCAAAGAAAAATTAATCTTTTCATTTCGTTATTGTTCATTGCTCTTCCCCATGAAACAGTATTACCTATCCTACATCTAATCACAATACTTGTTCACCGTAGGAAGGAACTTCATGCTTTATTGCTTTTATGCTAGGAGTTCGATGGATCGAGCGGTAAACTTAAGCAAAAACATTATAAAAAAAAAAAATTGTTTTAGAAAAAATTTTGTCATTTTTGAAGTCTTCTTATGTAGATTGGTAAAGCTGTAGATAACTTGTACCAATTTAAATAATGATTGAGATTTTATTCCTCATCATTTTTTAAATTTAAATTTATTTATTATCGCTTCCTACATCACTGAGACTGAAAAATAATTCCTTTTTGTAATGTAAGTATTTTATTCATTGATTTTGTTCATTTTGAAGATCGAATGATTCTAAGAGGTAGTTTGGAAAAATTTGAAGATGGGTGCTTGACGAATGTCATCATTGAACTGGTTGCAAATAGTTTTAATCAAACGTGAAGGAATGATTTCTAAAAATATCGAAATAAATTTTTTGATATTTCTTTCTTTCTCTTTTTTCGAAATCAGTTTGACTTTTCGAAGTGAAATTTGAAAAATACCATCAATATTTCAATTCTTTAATGCCTTATACGGAGCAGCTGAAAATCTCGAGAAAAATTCGCCTCACTGCATTACCTGTGGATTCTATTTGACTTGAACCTTCGTGATCCTCTAGCAGGCTTCTTCGACCTACCGAATGATAAATCAAATGACCGTTTCGTGTTTTAACTAATTCTGAATAATTTTCTACAAAACCGTCATCGCGTTCATTTTTCATATTCGCGAAGAATTTTTACCAGGTACTAAAGAGGTAAGTATTTCGTCGAACGAACGCCATTCACGCAGTCGCATGATTAATTACCGGACGGTTACACGGACTAGGTTTTATTTTAACGTCAGTGTCACGCGTCGCATCTAGTCTAGATTTTTATATTAATAAAATTCGAAACGACGTACGATCAACATTCTAACTGAAGTTAAATGATGCTAAAGACATCGCTGCGCTATGCGATATCGAATTTCTACGGTCACAGATCGTTTTGTTACTCTTTTATTCGGTGGTCGCTGGGACTGCGGATAAAAAACAATTTCCACGGTGTTACTATTTTCTATTTGGCTTGTTCACCGATGCTTCCCTTCGGGAAAAATCGCGGTGACGAGCGTTTAGGATTCTGTATACGATACGTACGATGTTTCATAATCAATGGGTATCGTGAGATGTGGAACAAATTTAAATGCTTCTGAAGGTTCGAACCGACTGACGCTGACGTGTACTACGAACAGATGTGTAGCGGTTGAATGTTGTCATTTTTTTACTTACCTCGATGAAAGACGATAGAGCTAGAAAATTTTTATTTTTAGCGGCAGGTTGGTATTCATCGTATACACGAGGTATTTTTGGAGATTTTAAAGTTATGACGATGAAAGGTGCTCGTTGAAAACCGAAATTATGATGGTTTAAGTTTAGTTGCTTTTCACTTTTTATTACTGGAGAATCAAGATCGCAAAAGATATATAGTTTGCCTTTCCTGCGTGTGTAGATCAACCTTCCTTTTTCGTACCGCCGGTAACACCTGACAAGGGAAAATAATGTGGCGTAAAGCCCCAAAACCCGCATCTTTGCTATGAAGGTAGCAGAAGGGTACGTCCTTTTGCTATTATAAAGGTACGCAAACTGAAAAAATATGTATATGAAACCCATCCTGTCGCGTGCCCAGCGCGAGTCAAAAAATACTTTTAATCAAGTTTTTAATTAAAGTTGTTTCTTTCGAAGTACATACTAGGGTAGAGGTTGAAAACTAAATTTTGATGGCACGATTTATAGAAAAAAAAAAAAACATTAACTTGCAACGAACGAAGCCAGTAACTTCTCGTTACTGCGAACAGTTAACTGGACGCTAAAGCGTTACTTTAATCGATAGATATTAAAAAGATGCGTAACCAATCTCCTCTTTAACCGTAACCTTGCATATATCTGGATTATTACTCTCGGACAATAATATTTCATGAAATAAATCATCGATTGTCGAATGCCCGTTACTGTTATTGTCGAGAAGAATTCGTGTCTTCTCTTAAGCTATTATTCAAAGCGTTACCCACAGATAATAAATATGCCTTGAGATTATTCTGTTAAAAAGGAATAGGTTTATAATGTAAAACGCGCATGAATCGGTGGGCAGATACGCATGATCACTGCGTAATATGTGTGGAGAATCTTTTACGAAAATTGAAAACTCCTTACATCGTGTTTCTTTTGTATGTGAACGATGGCCGGGACGTTGCTCGCATGTAGTTGGACTTGGTATAACAATTTTTTCTTCAATAAACGGCGCGCCGTATTAGAATCATAATACTCGTTCGTAAATCATTAACCTTTCTTTTTTTGCGAAGCGATTCGATAAGGGAGGTCTTGACGGGTTTTCTTTGCCGATATGACGTCGATCGCGGTCGGAACATGTGCTAAGGAGATCTTTATGCGGGGACGGTATGTACGGTTTTGACGGGCGAGCTGGTTTAAATGGTTGTTAATAGTTTGGACGTATTGTCGTATCGGAATCGCTGGCCGACGATGTGATTGCCGAGATTTATCTCGTGAGCGGAAAAAATTGATATTTTTCGCAATGCGATGGTTATCGATATTACCAGTGGTCTAGGAATCTGGCCATATGGAATATCGTTTTCGTTTAATGTCATTAAAAAGCATTTGTTACGAGGGGTGGCAATTGATACATTGCTCGATGGTACTAGAAATTTTTTTCAGACTCGTTGCCAATATCCATGGATGGGCCTGAAGTTGATCAGCCTCTTATCGATACCAACCCTTAGCGAGAGAGCTTAGAGAGGCTGAACTTCTTGAACTCCTCTAATGAAATTTTGTTTTCAATGCAAAAGTGCCAACCCACAAAAAAAGAAGTGAAAGCCTTTTTTAGAATTTGGTTATCTCTCATCGCCTGAAATGACGAACTGACTAGAAACCTGTATTGATGACTCTTTTATTTTTCTACTTTAGAGTGGAAATATTCCTTCCAAATAATTCATTTCCATTCAGTTGGCACATATAAAATGAACTGTTTTTATTTGTGCTTGGCAAATCGAAGTCCCTTTGACAATCAAATGAAACTCAAGATAATTCTCTACCGTGAAGTAGTATCACAACAAGATGGCTCAATTTGAAAATTCCTGAATTGTTCTCAAAATTTTGAAAATTTATAAATTTTGAATATTTCCTTTTTATAGATTTCTGAAGATCAAAGAAAAAATTTAGCTGTTTGTTTTATTTTAAAATGCCAAGCCTCATAGAAAATTTATTTAGTTTATAAGGAAAAATACTCTATTTTCATAGATTGCATTAGAATTTTCTCAACTTGATAATTTTTGATTGTGGTAGAAGATGAACCATCAATTTAACCTGTTAAAAATTTGAAGAATACATGGGCTGAATTTTAAACTTATTCGTGTTGTTCTGATGTCAAAAAGTATGTTGCAGCGACTTGTGCTACGTGCTGAATTATTCTATAGAGAACACTAATATATGAAAATGAAGTCAGTGTATTCTTTCAACTTTGACATTATTGAAATTGATCTATTATTAACCCTTTACTATGATGATAGATTTCTAAAATTACTTATGCATGTATATTTTTCTGAAATTTATGAAAATGAGATATATCTGGTACAAATTAGAAAATTTGCTTCACTTCTGGACTTTCAAAAAATTGATAAGTGAATTTCTTTCGTTTTTGGATCTCTGAATCTATAAAATTTCGTTTTTTTAATTAAATTTTTTTGATTTTTTAAGGAAGTCTTTGACATAGTATGTAGATTTTGTTTCTCACATGAATGCTAATTGAGCTTTCTTTTTTTTTTTATTGATACATGGGAAAAGTGGTAAGTCATTTCATAAGTGGCACCTAATACTTATGTTCAATTTAATAATTTCGTGTTTATTTTACACATTTATTTATTTTTATTCTTCTGTTGTTTGTTTTCAGGTAAGAAATTAGTATGGGTGGAATAAAAGAATGTAGATGCGTTTTCGCTATTTTCACAATTATTATGATAGTAAGTACGTATCTTCATGCCTTCTGGTCTGTTTATATTTTAAGAAAATAGAGAAAGAAAGTAATTTTTTATAAAGCTCATTACTAGTACCAACGGTGATAGAAGGAAATAAATCCTTAACACTAGACATATATTATTGAAAAAAAATTTTTACTCCACATTTTTGAGAGTTGGTGATTAAAGTTAAACTTTGTGGTTTCAAAAATGTATTGAGTTAAGGAATTTTGAAATTCTTCTGAAACAACATTGATGCCTAAATATTCAAAATCCAGGTATCATGAATCAACAATTTATTAATTTTATTTTACTATAGAATATGTTCAAACACCTTATAACGAAATGTTATGTGGCAGTGTACTTAATTATTTACAATTAAATTTGCATTTATGTAATAGGTTACAAAAAAAATAATAATAAAATAACAAAAAAAAAATTTAGCCACATTCTTTGTATCTACTCTAGAAGACTCTTATAAAAAGTTATAGTATAACTGATCGCTGGGTCATACGAAATTAGCTCAAACATTTTTCAACTTCGGAAATGGCATAATATGGTGAAAAGTTGAGTTTTTTATCATTACTGACATATCCAAATTTCGAAGAAGAAAATATCAGAATTTCCCCCCCCCCCCTTATTACTGATGAGTGATAAGGGTTGAAATCCAAAAGTCTATCGTTGCTGCATCGATTCTCTCGAGTGCCCCATCTGGAGTCTTAGAATCTAGCTGACAGGATATTGAATGTAACCCTTACGATGAAAGTTGCTTGGTGACGCATAAGTTATTGACACTTATATAACTGCATAGCAGTATTTGCATTATCAGCTGGTGCTCGGGGTAGAGACCCTGATGCTTAAGTGATGATGAGTTTTGGACACAATGAGCTGTAAGAAGACAAAGTGCACTGCACTACCTAATTAAACCTGAACCTGTTGTTTTGAGGCTTTATTAATTTGAAAATTAATCTATTCCTGTACAGTATTGTTTCCCCAAAATTATTTTTTGTCCCAAAATTACCGCATTTTGTAGTATTCGTGTTGCCTTTTTTCCCTTTGTTTTAAAGAAATACAGTAAGGAATACTATTAATGGGAAGATTTTAGTACATTACTCCCGAAAATTTCATAAATACAAATATTTTAGCACAGTAATCTCATTCATTATTACTATAATTCTTTCTTCGTTTCTTTTGGTAATAAATCCTATTATGAATATCTTCCAAGATCAATGGTTGAAAAATGTCAATATTTTTTCTTTGAAATTTGGTCATGTTTCAAGGATGAAAAATCAAACATTTTATCTCACATCTCGATTCTTCGTTCGTACATCCTAGCAGCCCATTCTGAAAGCTCGACTGTTTTAATACATGATCTTTTTCATTGATTTCTTTCAATAAACGCAAAAAGTTAATTTTATGAGAGAATTTTGATTATTAAATGTGTGATTTTTATAATTTTCTATGACTCCAAAATATCGCATCAATGCATCATTACGAATCCCATATGTGTCCTTTCACAAATGAAGTAAATCCATATCCATGGAAACAAAGGGTCATATAAATTGTCTCTTCCAAAGAAAACAGAATTGATTAATCGAATCCACAGAAAAGGGTTAAAGTCACCAAAATCCTTCGTCATTGTCTATTCATAAAATTGATCCACTCTCGAAAACACATCAAACGCATTTACAAGATACACATGTCTTTCGAAATGAAATCGATCGCAGACGTAATTGATGGTCGTGAAGCTGATGCCAGATCCCTTTGAAGGTATAACTAGCACCCACAATGCGTACGCATGTTCAATTTCGCCTTATTCGTGAGACCCGCTGTGACATACAAGGTATTCTTGTTTTGAAAAATCTGCTCGTCAAAGAACACATGTCTTTAATTTTAATATCCGTGGTTAAAACTAAAAAGACCATGTTAGCGTGTCTGGAAACACGTCGCTGTTAAAAATCGAATCGCGAAGAAGGCCTTTTTGGTCTGAAAAAATTTCTCGATGATTATCTAAGACGGAATAATTTATACTTAACATCCCCGTCGAACATTCAGCTCCAGTTAACGTCAGGTAATTTACGATCTTTCCGTATTCCCCAAAAAGGTTATCAAATATATAAATTATTCACGGTCGCGTAATAAAATCGATATCCTGACTTTATAGGTAAAAATTCCCCTTTCATTGTCTTAGATTTCGCGATAATACGAATAAATGAAAAAATACACGAAAATGAGGCACATATAAACTGGTTTTATAAACGTGTGATAAGATCGCGGATACGTGGATGAAAGGTAAAGCTATATAGCTTTTATTTACGAACGCTCGGTATACGATCCGTAAGGGATGTTATTGATCTTCGACCGGAGATTGGAGCCGATGAAAAAGATGAGGAGCATTGTGCAATTTGGAAACACATGTCTACGCGTGTTGAACCAGTTTCACGGATGTCAAGTTGCGGTAGTTCTGGGCGATTTGAAAATACGTATGGTAGCCCGAACTGCCATTAATTACGGTTCTATCGGGTTACGGTTGTCATTGACGATCAATTTTTCATTGTTAGCGCCAATTTAGGGGTCTTCGCGTCAAAAATCTTGAATACCGAATTTCTGGCCGAATTTACGAGCGTCGCGTCGTTAATTCGGACGCATTTACGTAATGCATTTCGCTTGTTTGGTTGGGGTGGCGCTGGCGGTTATGTTTTAATATTTACGTTCCAATGGATCGGCGATGAGTTGCAGTTTATTTTATATCGTGTCGTCAAACGTGAATAGCGATTAATGGAATTTTTCCATCCGAAAACATCGCGATTGTTGTATTTCTCGTAATTACCGGCGTTGACGTATATTGTTTGGTATGGTGGTATTTAATATCGATATTGTAATAGAATTCGAGTACGTATTGCTGTACGCATACACGGAAGCCAAAACAACAACCGTACGCCTTCTTCGAACGGTGCGCCGGTTACCGAGTATTACGCGAAGTCATTAAATAAACAAGAATCAAATCAAAGTTACTTGAACGACTTATGCCCTCTTTTTCGCTGTCCATCAAGCACTCAGTGTAAACAAAAATTGTGAAGTGGTTATTTTTTAGCTCCTCGCCGGATACTCACCGGATGTTAGTAACCTTTGAAAGTCGAATCGTACGAACCGAATGGTACTACATGAAACCAACTTACAGTTGAAACGCCTCGTGAACTCTCCCGCGGCATTTGAATGAAAAATAATCGAACTCGTGGTATACAGGAGTAGTACATTATGACCAAAATTTTAGGTGCTCTTTTTGAGATTAAAGGCCCTAGGAATGAACTATAGTGGAATCATCCTCTTTGAAATAATCTTAATGAAGATTTTTCCGTAAGATGATGATGGTAATCATCAAAGCAAATAAGGAATATGTTGCCACAAATTAATTTCCTAAATTCTTCTGGTAATTTAAAACTAAGCTTTTTGTGTCCTTCATAAAATTTTGTATCTAGGACAAGTTTTTTCCTCGAATCTATTTTTTTGTGTGAGTTCAAGTCTTTTTAACATGTATAAATTACTTGAAGTGCCAGTAAATTACCATAAATTTTCAGTAAATTAGAGGTTCCATGTCATCAAAGAACTGATCATGGAGAATTAGTGTTCAAGGTATAGACAATCCGAATGGATCACACAAATTACTTCTACCAGGCTTTACTTCATCAAATCGAGCTTTTTTGAGGGAGGTGAGTATACTGGATTTGTGGATAAGTCAGATACCACCAATCCACCATCGTTTCTGCACTTCCCTCCTGCGTCATGTTGAATTTATTGTGCACCAAATCTTCTCTAGGTGTTACTAACATAAAATCAGATTTTAGATTTACTAAAATTTAAATCATTTGCGACTGATCAATTCTGAATATCCACTACAGCACTGTTTTAATATGGAACATAATCAGTATTGTGAATTAGCAGGTGTTTTGTAGTTGAAGGGTTAAGGTTTGAAATTTCGAATCTTGTACTGAAATTAAAATAGACTACCGTGCGTCCAGTTAATTCGGATACACCTAGTTTAATACTGAATAATTGAATAATTTTCTGAAAACTATAGTTTCTGTTCTCATTTTATATGCAGGCATAGCCGGTTTTAAGGAAGAGTTTTGGGTGTCTAATCTCCAAGTGCTCCTTTTTTTCTTTTTTTTTTTTTAGGTGTTTAAACAAACTTTTTGGTAATTTAAATAATTTACTATCTTTTCCACTTAACTTTATGGAACTAAACCCCCCAGTATGCTTTGAGTAAGTAGTTAGGATATTGCATCATTCATCCCAATGCCTCTATCACTGATCGAATAGTCAACAGTTTAACATGGTATCTATTCAAAGAATGAGGAAATATGCAAACAAATAAAAGAAAAGAAAAAAATCATAAAGAAAAGTTGGTTGACTTATAATTTCCTCCTCCTCCCCCATTATGGGTGGAATTCTGCGTATGGCACTGAGCTTCACAATACTGTTAAATATACACCTTCACATGACCTGATACGATGAAATAAATAATGTAAAAAACTCACCACAATTTTCTTCGTCAGACCCATCAGGGCAATCTTTTTCTCCATCGCATTTAAATTCATTCCCAGCACATGTCACACCATCTTTGCATAGGAATGAGTTCGATGGACATGATTTCAAATCTAAACAATAAAAACCATTTAAAAAACATGCTCCTCATTAAAATACATCTTTTATTTTTAAGATGAAAATAATAACAACTCCAAACAACTACCGCCATTTTCTTCGCCAGACCCATTTTTACAATTCCGTCTTCCATCGAATAATTACTTTCATCATACAAATATCCTGATTACCCAGTTTGGTGAAAATTCACTCTAAAATTCGCTAACAATTTCCGTAGACTAATCGCTTGTTTTTTCTGCCCAGTGAAATGGTTGCGCGTTGCGGTTCATTTTAATAGTGACTGCGCATCTTAATTCGCCTTTTATTGTTACAATTTGAGAAATATGTGTTCACATGATTATTTGTGACAAGATGAATACTACTTTGTTCCAAATTTAACTTCCTAAATGGTTTTGGAAGGGATACGATTAGGGTTTTTAGACTTGCTATTGGACATGGCCTGTAGGTATGAAAAGGTATTTAACAATGTTATTTGTGAACCTAAACAAGCCCCACTATACGACATGGCTGCTTACGTTTTCATTTTTTTTTGTAATGTAACGTTAACTTACACAAATTACAGTGTTTTGAAATATTTGTAGTTCCCAAAAAAAATGGTAATTCACCATGAATTACCGTAATCAAATAGTCAAAAATTACCTAATCTTAATAACTTACAAAATTACCGAAATGAAAGATACTATTAGCTGTACCTATGTATTATACACTGTACTATGTACAATTGAGGTTGCGGTTTGAGGATAGGGATTATTAATGATAAATGATTCACTAACTGAACATGATTCCCTACTATTGCCATAGATTAACCATAAATAGATAGGACACCGATATATACAAATTTACCATTCATAAATGTTGAAAAAGGAGCCAGAAAGTTTTTTATCAATATCTAGGATAAAAATTGAGTTAGAGTGTTTGGAAACAGCTCATTTGAAAGAGCTTGACATTCTATACCTGATTCAATTTTGAAACATTATTGCCATCGATGTGATCTCGAGTTGTCTTAATAAAAATAATTCATTTTTTAGAGCGCCCCCTGTGAATGATATCAAGTACTGAAAATAAATTCGACTTTTTGCTTAGTTTTTTGCAAATATCTCAAGAAAAAATATAGATGGAAAGTTTACAAATAGCTCATTTGAAAGAGCATAAAATTCTGAATGTGTTTCACTTTAAAAAAATAATTGTCATTGATCTACTTTTTGAGATAATTCATAATAAAGTACAAAAATCGTTTTTCGAAATTAATTCCAAAAGTAAATCGATAACCGTAAGTTTAGAAACATTAAATCATTTTGCATTTCAATATCTTTAAATGAGCCATTTGCGAGCCCTCTATCTTGAATTGTTTTCAAAATATTGACGAAGAAACAATTCCAGCTCCAGTTTTGGAATGATAAAAATTTAACGCACAGTGGGCTATTTATGTATGGTTAATCTATGCTATTGCTATCTGCTATATCATTATCATTTACCATTTATTTTAAAATTAAACAAAAAAACATCATTAAAAAACCTAAATATATGTATGTAATGAATTTTAAATGACAGTCACACGCTCCCACCATCAGTTTTTACTATAATAATGTTCTACCCAACCATAAGTGGAGATAGAAGCCATGGAGGGGAACTGAAGCCCTCCTGCAAACATCTAACCTAAGTTTAAGCTCTTCTAAAAACTTTTGTGTAAATGTATTTCTAACCGAATATCGTATCCACGTTTTTCTCTTTGCGAAAATAGAGGTAATAATAAAATAACAATGCTGAAAATGAAATCTTAAAAAATTTGGCAAATTACCAAAACTTTTGGTAAGTTACCAAAATATGGTACCTAACTTGTCACTTGGTGATACTACCAAAATCTCTTGGTAATGTTACTTTACTTACGTCATATAATTTACGTAAGAAAAAATCTTGAAAAATTTGGCAAATTACCACAAATTTTCTAATAACTAACCATTTGATACCTAATACTACCAAAACCTCGTGGTAATGTTTCGACTTACGTTAATTAATTTATGTAACCAGGGGCGTAACTAAGGGGGGGGGAGATAAGGGGGAAGCTCCCCGCCCAGGTGTTTTGAAAAGTTGGGAAATTTATAGTTGTTCAACGCTGAAATTGGGAACTTGAATTTCTTTTGGAAAAATAAGAATTCGAATAAATTCGAACTGATGCTAACTTATATCATGTATAGCGCACAACCAGGGACGTAGCTTCCTTGGCTTTTGGAAACTTGGTAAATTTGGAGTTTTAGCGTAAAGTTGGTAAACTTGACCACTTGCGCAGTATTATTACAGCTATTTTTTAATTTTTTGAAGACTAACAAGACTGTGACATCTTATTTAACATCTTATTTTCTTGGAGCAAAAAAAAAAAAAATAGGTCAACAGTTGGTAAAATTTCATGGTATTAGTTGGCAATTTTTGGTTTTCTACCCCCCCCCCCCCTGAAGAATGTCCTCGGTACGCCCCTGTACGTAACTTATCAAACTCCATAACATGTGGCATCTGTAATCTTGATTCATCAGTGATCAGAGTGTATGAAAATATAGGCTCCACGTATTGTCAAATATAAACCTTCACGTAAACTATAAAACTTTATTTTCACGACGAAATAAATACTGCAAAAAACTCACCACAATTTTTTTCGTCAGACCCATCAGGACAGTCTTCATATCCATCGCATTTTAATTGATTTCCAGCACATGTCACACCATCTTTGCATAGGAATGAGTTTGGTCGACATAATTTCTTCCATTCTAAACAATAAAAACCATTAAAAAACATTATCTTAGTTAAAATACATCTTCTATTTTCAAGATAAAATAGCAACTTCGAAATCTACAAAAATTAGTGAGAGATTCTTCTTAAAAATGCAACAAAACTACTTTTTGTTTTTTCGATAAAGTTGTTTTAAATATGAATAGGTATTCTAAATGTGATTTTATTTTTACATATTGTTTTGCTAACTGCCAAGGTCTGAAATTTCTCCTACCAAAGTTAGGTATATGTTATTTATTCTTTAAGCTGAGTTTTTAACTAAAAAACAACAGCAATTACAGCCTACCTGATTTGGGAAGGGAAGGTCGGGGGAGTGTGGGGTTTTCAAATCTTTGCGTTTCAGATCATTTGTAATCATCTGACAAATGTCGAACATATAAGAAATATACAAAATATATCCGTATGTAAATCATAGCTAAACCGAGATCCGGCTGAAAACTTGTCTATACGATGTAGTGGATCTCACAAATAACGTGCGCTATAAGTAGTATGTATTATACCTGATCCTGGCCCAGATTTTTTTCAACGGTTCTCCAACCGAATTTATCTGGTATTCATCTATTAAATAACCGATAAAAACAATTTCAGTTTCCTAACCGTATTTATTTCATTTTTTCCCCTTCAACAACCAATTAAAAGTTTCATCAGTTCATTACCCAGAAAAAACCAAGAAGAAATTCCAAAGATGTTGATATTCATTTTTCATCACAATTCTGCGCCTCTTTTTCAACCATTATTGGTAACCCAGATTTTCAACGAAGATTCAACGCTAATATTTCAATAAAAATGATGTTTTTATTGTTTTTGATCATCCTGATCCTGGACCACATTTTATTTTTTGGATTTTTAACCGAATTCATCTTATATTCATCAATTCAATAACCAATAAAAACAATTTCAGTTTCTATATACATGATTCTGGCTCACATTTTTTTTTCCAAATCGACGCACATTTTTCACCTGTTTAAGCCGCATTTTTGTCTAATTTTCATCAAATCAACTTTCAATTAATAGAATCATTTTTTTTTTACTCAAATTATTGGTCGACATATGTTTTTTTCATCAATTTTCACCTAACATTTTTCATAGAAATTTTTCATCAAGTTCAACAACACTAATTTACCCATCCCTCCCCCCATAACCAGATTTTGATCGACGAGGTAAAAGTTGAAAAAAATACAATAAAATCAATATTTTTGTAGACCACATTTTCGTCAACAAGGTGAATACGGTGACATATTTTATGCATGAAATTCCAATTCGAACGTCTCGAACTTCTCTATCGCTCTACGTAAAAATGGTCCAATCATTCCGTATTGATAAGAAAAGAGTCGTCAAACACATTCGTTTGCTGATAAGTTTTCAACTGGTAATGCTCTGCTGCTTCATTGAAAATAATAACTCATGATTTTTCTAATTGAAATAATTACAGTAAGTTGAAAATAAAGTAATTTCTTCCGAAAAATACAAGGATAATGAACACAATGATATCACATCAGAAAAAAATAAGAATAAGGAAACGTCCTTTAAAAACAAAACAATACAAATTGAATCGCATCCATTTTGATAACTTTCTAATATAAATTCTATAGATATCGATTTCAAAACGGATTATAAACTATCAGGAACGTGTAGAAACGACATGATCATGGAATAGGTGTGAGGATAATTTTCACTGCCTCAATTTTGGATTGATCAGGTACCATTTTGTTTTTGACCAACATTTCTCTAATTGAGTCGTCGTCATACTTTATTGGATAGTGTATACCGTGAGCAGCCACGTCGCTAAATTCTTTATACAGACCAACGATGGTCACTATGAGTTCTTCGATGTCTACCACAACTGTAGCACGAAATCTTCCTAATTCAGCCTTTTTTTTCAAGTCATGCATAGCTCCGCGAAGAATCTTGTTCCATTTGTTGTACCTCGTCCATGAGAGCATATATGGCTTAAGGAATCGATGTTCTAACTCCTCTATAAGAGAACCCACGTGAAGTATTAGAATATTTTTCTCTAATAGATCCTGAAATTAAACAGAAAACAATATTACATTCAGCAGATAGTGAGAGTCAATTTCAATGCAACTCAAAACATGATATCGCATAGAGCAATAATTGCACAATATTTCACATATTGACATGAAAAAACAAAGTGAATAATCACTTACCAACCGTTCCTTCAGTTTAACGTTCTCTTCTGCTAATTTTTTATATTCATCTAAACTCGCAACATCTGACATTTTAATGCCATCAGTGAAGTTCCAATTTCGATTTACATTATATCAGGTTGTAGAATTTTCATTGAAATTCGCAGAGGCTGCACTTTACAAGACTCTCATGTAACTTGGAAATTCTCATTCATACAAATCGATCAATCAGGATAGGCAGCAAATGGTCATATTAGGGAGTTGCATTTTCTATGGTAGCGTTTTTGAAACAATGTAGCCAACACTTTTACCTAGATGAGGAGGAAGGTGAGGTTTATACAAGCTCGGCGCTTTAATCAATAATTGACATTATCCACTTTGTATCTCCAACACATTGAAACCAATTACTGGCGAGTTGGCGCGTTATAATACTTTGATATTTGCCTATTATCCTTATAGTATTTTATTACCAGCCGAAGAAGCGTATAAAACATAGGCAATGGATGCCGCTCTATATAGTCTGCCAAGTATTGGCAGCTAGTTCGACTCGTCGATATTATCAGTGAAATTTCTCAGACGTAATGTTTTACTTGCTGCGCTCTTCGATCCGCGTTTAATCTCATAAAGGTATCTGGCCCCATAATGATTTAATATATGACTCCTACTGTGAACATTACGATTTGTTATTGCTCGTAAATTGTTGCGTCATAGGGTGTGAGGTGATTAAACGTATACCACTGGACGACTAGTGTGATATATTAATTTAGTCTATGCTGTTGTTTCATTTTTGGTACGCAGGAGATTCATAGATTCGTCTTCTATTGCGAGACCAATTTATAAGAAAATTCATCGCCATCTTTGCGTTCATTAATTCGTATTTTTAAACGATTCGCCAACTCGTATTCAACTCTGTGCTAATCACGTTCTTGTATGTTTCGCGATATCTGTAAACTGGCTCTATCTATCCGCACCTAGGAACTTCTACCAGAATGTTTTACTGACCGAACAATTCCATTCGGCTCGACAACGCCATCTTTGACACGCCTTTCAAAGCAGAACTAACCGAGGATGAAGTTTCATGCATCTTTTATGAGACTGCGTTCGCAAGAAGAAATTATTCTCCGTAGAGCATGAAAAGCACTATACTCTGCGTATAGTGCTAGTATTATGAAATTATGTAGGTAGTATTTTTTTATTAGAAATTATCGTTCCATTATTCTCACGTACTTGTCGCGTATACATCGTCCGTCTTCAGTAGCGCACGTACAACCTTCGAAACGGTTCAAGTATTTCTACGAAGTTCTTATGAAATTTTTTCGTTGCCCCATAATTGAAATACCTATCTATCCTCGATATACCTATATCTGGTTCTTAATAACTTATATACTGGTTGGTGGAGTTGGCGTTGGTATTACGAAACGATTTGCGACGCTTGCCTTTTTTTCATCGATATTTTTATTGAGATGTTTTCGGCGATCATTATGTACGTGGGATATTTGTAAATTGGGTTCGAATTTTGTCGAGTCATTTTAATCATTTATGATCCCATGATATGGATATTGTATTCGGGTTGGTTATATTTTCCTTGGTGCAGTGATAAGATTTTTTTCACTGGTTTTCTTAATAATGAATCGTGATATTTTTAATTTTATGATGGCTAGCAAATGGACTTACATGAAGGTACATATATTTCTGGGATACGAATTGTGTTTTGTACTGTTTCTACGGTACTCAGCTGTCTTAATAAATATTATAGCCCTATATAATTTCAGACACAAATACCAGATGCTTAAAATGATCAGAATTTTCATTCGTTTATTTTTCTATCAAGTTCAAATTTTTTATATATTTTTTTAATGAGCTGTCCCATTTTCTAATAGAGTTTTGAGTTGAATAATAATATAAGATCTTAACTGGCACTCTTGTGAATTTATTACCTTCTTCCCAGTGTTTGCTATTATTCAGAAGATTCATTAAATAATTTGATAAATTTTGATAGAGTATGTTATTACATCTCGCTTCACAAGCAGGAGCAAAAAAAAGTTGCATCAACAAGTTTTCTGTAGTTCTTTTTAGTTTCATCATCAAAATTTTTCTCATTAATAATAAGGAATGAAAAATTTTGTGATTTAACCCTTGTATGGTCGCATGTGACAGCTGGTCGCATGCTCGGAGGAAGCATGCTCGAAGGAAACCTCCGCATCACTCTTCATCTGGTCGCATGCTCGGAGGAAACCTCCGCATCTCTATTCATCTGGTCACATGCTTAGAGGAAACCTCCACATTATAGAGCTGATCCTACCTTAAGTGACTGACTTCAGAACATATAAGAGTGCAACTACAATCAGGTGAATAAAGTGAAGGGAGGTAAAATGAAAATGCAGTGTTGCTATTAGCAGGACTAATATAGTCAGCCCAAATGGAGTAGGGTATTGTCCGGGTCTTGACTATATAAGTAGAATTTCCGTGTAAAGGTGAAAACTACATAATTATATAAAATAAATGTTTGTGTAATCAAGTATCGCATTAATATGATCAAAATCTTGTACTACTTTCCAACTATGAAAAGTTTTCTATAGAAATACATTGATTTCTATAGAAATGGAATATTTAGATTCGATACCAGCTTGGTTACTGAAATTTTGATCATAATAATTCAGTACTTGCTTATACGAACACTTGTTTTATATATGGAAAGTAGAATGACATCAAAACAAGAAAGCGAGGATCACCGACTAGAAAATAGTAGAAGGTTGTTAGAGGATCGCGATGATGAGTCTTTCATCGATGATCCTCAAGAGGAATCCGATGCGGACTCCGATCATGTGAGCACCAACAATGCGAACACAGACAGCGAGCAATCGGTTACATCTGAGAGTGAAGATGAAGATTTGATGCCACAGCCATCAACATCTCGCGGTCGCTCAAAAAGAGCACCATCAGTGGCAAGACCTCCATTAAAACAGCCGAGTCAAGCTTTACTTCTCCAGTAGAGATGGCACCAGATATCAAAGTGAGCCACCTCTAAATGCTGGAAGAATTAATTCGCGTAATATAGTCCTTCAAATAAGAGGCGAAGGAAGAAGTGATATCACCCCTTTAACGGCCTGGAGTTACTGCTCACCAAAGAAATAATCGATCGTATAGTTACACACACTAATAAAAAACTAGATGAATTTCGAAGAAATTATGAACGAGAGCGAGATGTTTTGGCTACGGATTCTATTGAAATAAAAGCAATGTTCGGTATGCTGCATATGTTCGGACTACATAATGCTGGACATGTTAATATCGCCGACTCATGGATAAATGATTCAATTGGTGTAGAGTTTTGCCGATTATTGATGACAGAACGGCGGTTTCGATTACTCTTGAGAGCACTACGTTTCGATGATATTGACCCAGTTAGCCGCAATCGTCGACTATCAGTAGATAAATTAACCAAGATCCGCAAATTCTTCAATGTGTTCGTAAGAAACTGCAAAGTGATTTATATTCTCAGCGAATCATTGACCATAGATGAGATGCTGGAAAAATTTAAAGGAAGACGTGGTTTTCGACAGTATATGCCGCGGAAGCTCGGAAAATATGGCCTCAAAATATACTGCCAAAACGCATTACACCTATATAATATGGAGATATACTGCGACACCCAGCCTATGGGCCCTTTTTTTGTCACAAACTTATGATACTGGTAGGAACATTACAATGGACAATTATTTTACTTCCTTGGAACTGGCGCGCAAGCTTTCTCAAAAGAACTTGAGCATGCTGGGAACCATAAAAAAAGATAAGAGGTTCATTCCAAAGTCCTTTTTAAAAGAAAGTAGTTTTACAGCTGATCATCGTATGATAGTAGCGTACAACAAACTTGCTACGCCAACTGTACGGTCACTAAGGAAGAACGTTGTAGTACCAATTTTAGCAACATTGCCAGCGCACAGTAACGTTCAAGTTCCAGACAGGACCTAGAAACCAGTGGCTGTGCTGGATTGCAACAAATGGAAAGTTGGTGTTGATACTATAGATCAAATGAAGGTGAATTACTCTATTGTAAGATCCTCACGACGTTGGACGCTGACACTATTCTTTGGAGCCTTAAATATCGCTAGTATTAATAGTCAAATTATTTATCACCTCAATCTAAATGAAGTAACAGCGCGAAGAGTTTTCCTGAAAGCCCTTTCTTTGAACCTCGTGTATGAGTAAGCGAGACGACGTGCTGGTACATAGAGTACCTCGAGAAGTTAGAAATTGGATCGATGAATTGTTTCCTCGAAGACCAAATGATCCTGAAATACCTCCTCCGAATAGGCCTGGATGTTGTTATCTCGATACAAGGGTCGAAAACCAGCTTTCTACCGTTGTGTGTTCAGATGCGCTCCCCGAAACTGTTAAAAATTTTACAAATTTCCTCACACATGCGACTACTGAGGGGTTAATAAGACGTTAGTATTGAATAATAACAATTTTTAGAGTTCTTCACAAATTTGCATTAAATCAAACTCCTTTTCATTAAATTGATTAACTTTAGGAAATATATTTGCGCATTTATCTAATGTTGAAAAGTTTATACGGTAGTGTTTTTCAAAAAAGTTATATTTTTACGATGCAGTAGAAGAAAAAAAAATAGGAAAAACTTTTTTTTTTGTGTATCATGATTTTCCAATTTTAAATTCCTCCAGTTTGGTGAAAAATCGACCTAGGATGCTCATCGAGGTCTCAAAATGTTGCTCTCGATTTCCTATATTCTTTAAGCCCAAAAACTGATTTCAAAAATTTCGACTTTGGGTACCTTATCGCTGCACGGTACACATAAATCTTTCGGAGTACGTAATATTGCAAAATTCGTGGTAATTAAACCATTGTCGTGTAAAGTTTTATAACCATATTCGAATAAAGTTTGCAATAGAATGTATTTTGGAATTTTCATATTACCTCCTTTACAATAGCAGGCGTCATTGAATTATCATACGGAATGATGTGTTTAGATAGAATTGTTTTTATGACAGATTAAGTCTTTCCTTGAAAAGAAGTTTTTTTTATTGTTTGTGGGTAAAGCATTAACCACTGACATGTATTGCATAATTTTTGATCATTGAACAGGTACCCCTTGTAGTTTTTCCTCATTCTATCATAAAAATCAGCTTCAATCTTATTTCTCTTTATAAGACATTTAAATTCGTCTTACTGGCTACACTGATAAAGAAATTTTCAAACATTATTTCTTGATACGCTTCTAGAGGTTGAGAAAAATGTTCAAATTACCGGGCAGAAAAATAACTGATGCATAGTCGACGAAAATTTCATAATATTATTGAAATATCACAATCTAAAATTTTTTGACCCCCTTTTAGCAGTCTGAATTTTGATCCAAGAAGGATGCCGATGGTTCAGGAAAATGCAGAAACTCAAATTGCATCTTCTAAGTGCTAAACAAAAGATTTTTTCAGTTATTAAATATTAACAAATTGTAATATACGCTGTTCTAAAGTGTTACTTTAAAAAGATGTTGATTCTGCTGAGGAGCATTTTTGATAAAATTCACGATAAATTGTCTATCTAGAAATTCACCATGTTGGAAATTCACCATGTTGTCATCAAACTAATAAACTATTGGATCGCAAAATTATGTGAATATTGAATAATGCACTTTCCTTAAAGTTATTAAATATTGACCTCAAGGGTTTAAATTTTTTAGCATGTTGCTGGGATTTCTCAACAACTTTCTTAGCTGAGTTTATGAATTACGAGCTGTTACAGCCTACCTGATTTGGGAAGGGAGAGTCGAGGAATGGTGGGGGTCTTCAAATCATTATTTTTCAGACCATTTTTATTTACATACGCATCATCAGTTTTTGAAATTGAAAAAAAAAATCAAAATCGATTCATTATACCCCATAACTCTTGCAATCAATATAAATTATTAGTTTGTAGGATGATTACCCCTACAGCAATTGAGTGTTGCAATCAAGGAATAAATTCGAACATTTCACTTATTATAAATATAAATGAGGATAAAGCTTCGATAGAGATGATATTTGAGTTTCATTTACCATCAGTTCAACGGCAACCGAAACGCTCAAGGGCTACTTATATTTGTCGAAAGATTAAAACCGTAAAACCGTCTTTGTAAACCAGAATATTTAGAATTAGATAGACATCGATCGGCAAGTGGTTAAGTTACGCTATTCCCGTATAATTTTTGGCGAGGGGAACTTATAACGTCGCCTCATTCCTGGACGGTTTTTGCGATACGGAGAGTGAGAGTAATCGTAAGGAAAATGTTCTCGGTTAAGTTTGATGAAATTCCGAACATTTTCGGGTATGGTGGCACGAAATGAAATTCTAAACGTATTCGGGAACCACCTTTGAACATTTTTGCATAATTTGATTTGCCAACTATCGAAAATTTCAGTACAAGTTAACTCGACGATGGTACAAGAACTATGTAAATGGGCGGGAAACGAAATTGACGGCCAAAAAAAAATCGCTACGCTATGAATTCGCGTAGGTACGACGAATTCTAGGATACTCGTAACATTAATGAAAACTCCAGTTCAACGTAAGCGACGGTTCGTAGTTTGCGATAAACTAAGCGCAGTTTTAATATAGAAAAAAAAAGAAATGCGGGCACTCGGCACTCGTTAAAACGGTATCAAATGTGTATAGGAAAATAAAAGAAATTATCTCGCGAACACGTAATACGCGTTACACGAAAACGTCTTAGTGCTCAGAATTTTAATATCTGGCAATTTACGGGCGAAACGGCGCGGCAGCGCGACGACAGGAGACGTTAAGTTCTTTTTAAATGAAACTACCCCTCTCGGTACGCCGCTTCGCTTTACAATGGAATGGAATCTGCTTCGAAATCAATTTAGAATAAAGAAAGACGGATAACGATTCTTGAACATGAACAGAGAATGCGCCAGATATTAAACGTATTATACCGATAAATTGAAAAAGTACAATAGATTCTCGTCTTCTCTGCGCGCTCGCTAACAATCAACCCGCTAACGATTAAAAACTTTTATGAAATCTATTTGGTGCTTATATTTTTTCCACGGCGACTCGACGTTTTCTTTGCGCGATGCGTCTTTTGTACGAGGCGAATCGAGGTTTCGAAATTGTATAAAATACGAATGCAACCTGTTGTATGACATTTGTATAAGGTTTCGGGTGTTTTTTTTCCATCGCCTGCTCGTAATACATGCAAAGACATATACAGCTGAGCGTGACGAATTAGCCAATCTAAAGGTGTGTAAATTAATAAAAAATTTATTCAGGTAGTTTCAACAGCAACCGATTGCTCACAACTCTGTATAAATTCGTAGAGCTAAGGGGAAATTTATATTTACCTAAAATACGCTGTCACATAGACTGCGAAACGACGTAGATAACGAACCCTCGTACGCGAAGGAAGGCCCAAAAGTAAGATTAAAAAATGCATTTTGAACCGGCCGACAGAATATAAAACGTCCCAAGGGCCACATCGTACTGTTTTTTTACGCACGTTAAAATGTGCATCAACGTTGCGGCGGCGTGCATTTTTAATCATTATGCCAGACTTTCTTTAAATATAGAGAAGCCGAGTAAACGCATCTGCAGTTTGTTTTCCTAATTTATGTAAATTTCGATGAAAAGGAAAATACTAACGCGGTCGCGGAAAGTCTCATAAGTGTCGAGAGCTGGTAAAAAGTCGTTTCGCATTATAGAGTTGACGTTAAACATTCCTTATCACTCCCGCCAAAAAAACACGTAGTGTAAATATTCTCAACAAATTCGAAGTAAAAGCTTACGCTCTTTGAATTGGTATTTCCTCGCGGCTCCCCTGATTTTCCTCTTTCTTTTATGATGACTACTCTAGAAATTAGGATCTTTTCAAGTAAATTTTATTGTTTAGTAAAACCAGAAAAATTAAGAAATCACAAGTATGAAAGTAATTTAATGACTTTTTCGGAAAAAAGTATAATTTAGAAAGGTGAAAGAAGACTAAAACGTATCGAACATGGCCAACAAATTTTTTTTCAATTTTTTTTTTAGACTAAAATATGGAAAAAATGATGATTTTTTTAACTAAAACAACGTTGAAATTTTTTTTACATAATGTTAAATTTTGAAGCATCTGTAACTCTGGAGGACTTCACTATTTCCACAAAGTATATGGTCATGTCTCTAGAGTTTTAATCAGTATTTCTTAGCTAAGTTTTTAATAAAAGCGATAGCCAATACAGCCTACCTGATTTGTGAAGTGGAATCGGGGGAGGGTGAGGTCTTCAAATCTTTCCGTTTCAGACCATTTGTAATCATCTGGCAAATGTTCAAATTTTTGGTATATATTATATAATTTGTTCAATATTTGGTGAAGGCTGTTCTTAAAAATGCGAAAAAGGTACTTTTTTTGTTTTTTCGCTACACCTTAAAATTGCAGAACACTCAAATTTTGAGGGGATGGAGAAAGGGCAGATAGTTAAAATTTTTCGTTTTTTGATCTCATGTGAAAGAGCGAGTTACGAACACTAATATATATAAATTCTAATTTTCTAAGTGCGTTTGAGAGGAGTTGGAGCAGAAAACGGCTTTTTGAGGAAGTTTTCAGATATGAAATTTTTTGAATCTTCTGTATCTCCTTACCAAGTCAACTTGAAAAGGTCAAATTTTGTTTGTGGGTTTAGTTTGCAACCAGGATATGGGTCAAAATCAATCAAAAATAGTGGATAATAAAAATTTGAAAATTATTTGAGGAGCCTCAAGTAGTTATAATTTGACAAATATGTGTTCATGTAATTATTGCATGGTAAGAAATACAAAATTTGTTTTAAATTTAACTTTTGCGTGGTTTTGGAAGGGATAGCGTAGAAGCAGATATATAATGTATGTTCTGGCGCTTTTAAGTGCACTCAAGGTTTTCTCTATTTTTTACTGAATTTTTTCACTTTCCTCAAAATTAAAAAAAAAAAAAAAAAAACATTTTTCCAATGTAAATATTTTGTTATTTTTAGGTCATTTTCTCCTAATTTTTTGTCAAGTTAGGTTAAAAAATTTTTTATTTTTTGTATCAATTTTATATCATTCAGTTACGAATTTGCTATTTTTTTCCTATTTTTTTTTATCTCTTATACAGATCGTGATTTCCATTCTAGCGCACTTTACTTTTTCTACTGACGCAAGCAAATTTTTCACATTATTTAAAATCCATCAAAAATCATTAAAATTTAAAATTCTCAGTAATGCTCATCGACCGCTCAACGATTAATTTTTACAATATTTACTAAAAAAATGAGGTAATTTTCATGTGTGGCGTTCCGCTAGCAATATAAAATTAATAAATAAAATAAAATAAAAATTATAATTCAAATAATATCAATAAAATGTCAGTAAATATTAATTATTTTAATTTTCAAATTTAAATTATTTACTAGGTTTAATTTAATGATTGTCGATCACAGTTTTTTCTAAAATACCGTTTTTATCCAAAAACGTTGAAATTACTGTTTTTTCCCCGAATTCCTGTTCTTGTACTGTAATCAACACTGGCTCTCAGAATCGACGCAGGAATTCTTCCATTTACTTGATCATTTTAGGCATAAAAATAGGCAAATTATTCTACATCAATAAATACTTTCTAGCATAAGCCTTTGCCAACATAGTAATGTTTTATGGTATTTTGAAAAATTTGCCTTCTGTGAAAAGTTGCTGGGTGGAAGCTTCCCCCCTCCCGTCGCTACGCCCCTTGGTACGCTATTTTGTTGAATTTTTATTTTCTTTATGTAAGTGCTGGCTAGGGCTTTTCAGACTTGTTATTGGGTGTGGGCAAGCCCCAATCAAAAACTCAGCTCCAGTTTTGCGGCATGGCTGCATTTTTCTCATATTTACTTTCGAAGAAACCATGAATTTTTCTGTGAAGGTTTCTGATCCATCCTACATAACTATACAAATTTTGTAATTCTTCTCCTAAAAATTAGATAGTAAATTTTATGAAATATAATTTGGTGTCTTGTTTGTAACTATGCTAGGATTCGTTTTGCGCATACGCTTCATAACAGTTGTAAAATTTTCATTACCAAAAGTACAAATTTGAAAAAGATTAGCTAAAACTAAAAATTTAATTTTAAAAATAAATAAGTGGTTTGATTATCAGACGCTATAAAAGAAAAGGTTCTGTAGTGAAAATTTTTGCTATCATACTTACCTTTCGAAAACTACCAGATTTTAGAATCTCAAAAATATATATTAAGTGGTTTAGACATCGAGCTATTACTCGACTATAAATTCAAAAATCAATAATATTTTGAATCACTTCTATGTTAATCTTATTAAGAACCCCTATAAATTGTAAAAATTTTGGTTAGACTGAAATTCGTCCGTCTCTTGGGGTATAAAATATGATATCTTGATCTCATATTTTCGAGCATTCAATTTTTCTTCGTTTTTACACTGGTATAGACGATTTAACGGATTCGTTTCGATAACGTAATGAACTTTGGTACGCGAAATTCGACTCTCAGTTTAAAAATTTATTCCGCCCCGACGAACGATCCGTTTGATAATTTAAAAAAAAAAAAATTACGTCGCTTCGATGAGCTTTTGAAAAGTACGAAGAAAAGACGTTAAGTATAACTTACTTACAGTTAGGATTTCGTTATGGCGGGTGAAAATCGTTCATCCAAGAATTCATCTTTTAATGGTTTATTGCGTTTAAAAAGCGCAGTTATTCGGTTAATGTTGTCGACAAATTTTTCGTAGCATAACTTTTTGCAGGCTAAGAAGTTAATACGAGTTGGAGTAATTTCGTCATCTGCGCCAAAAAGGAGGCCGAAAGGGCACGCAGAATTTGAGGATGGGAACGACGAAGGAACGGGGAAAAAATGAGAAGAAATACTAATTCTAATTTATTTTATTCGTCGAAACGGCGAGAGAATTTTTCGCGCTAACAATACGTTCGCGTTTCGGTGTTATTAAAGCATCTAAATGACTTCAATTTAAGAAGTAAATAAAACAAAGCGCTTTCGAGTTGTTGGAAGATTTTTTTCAATTTACCATTTAAATTAAAAATTGATCTTAGTCGTTTATTAAAAAGTCGTACCTAAGGTACGCTTTAATAGCTATAAGGCGGGTGAAATTATACAAGCCATTTTACTCTTAAATCCATCAATTACTTCAGCTTTTTAAATTACCACGCGCGTCGAGCCCGATAAAATTATCCGAAGCTTTCGAACGCGTTATCCGTATAACACGATAATAAGGAAGCGTCCGCGGTACCGGTGTACTCCAGACGAGCGTTTGAAGTATATGAAATATTACCAAGTAATGCGGACCATCGAGCAGAAAGCTCTAGCTGTATAGTTTTATTTAATTACGCGTCTAATTCAATATAGCAGCGAGCAAAAGTCGAGCAGGAAATTTTGATTATCTGTACGTTTGTCGGAGTCAGTTATGTGCCGTGTTGTGTGTAGTTGGTGTATATGCGGGCGCGCGAAACCGTAAAAGCAGATGAACTGATGTGAATTTATTCTCGCGTCCATTTTCATCTTACTTAACAGTATTTTCCCATTTAAACTTCATCTTAACTCTCATGTCGGTATAAGCTTATGTGGAGTTAGCTTCAGTACGATTAGTTAGGATTTTGCCTTCTTCGTTTCCACTGTTCACGGTTTTTCGGTCGTTTATACCTTTACATGTATGGGAATATAAGCGCGTACCAATGCACCAAACGAGAGTACAAATTTATAAAAATACGCGCGCACGTGTAACCACACGACAAACTTACCCGTTGAACTAATTAGTTCATTAATAAAGTTACTTCCACTTCTCGGTTATATGTTGCTACCAGCTAACGTTGTGTGTATGTATAAACGTTCTGCGAGCCAAATTAAATCCCAGTCGTTCGGCAAGGAACATTAGCAACGCACCTGTGTGATTAAGAAAACCGCTGATTCGATAATAAATCGAATTCGTATACGTAGTGACGTACGAGATAGGACTCGCACGATTTACCCGTTAATACGAGATTCAACGGCAGCTTCGTACGTACATTTCAAGCTAATAAATCCTCTAATTATTACATTTTAAATACTATACCTGTGTTGCAACGTGAGGCAGCCGTAAATCGTGTGCGAGTATTGGCGAGAATTAAAATCGTTCGTTTACGATATAGTCGCGAATAAATAACAGCGAAGGCGCGAACTACGTAAATTATTCCTTCTATATTTTGAAAGGTGAAGAAAAGAACTTTTGCCTTTAGATTTCTGCTTTTACTAGGGGCTTCGCGACCCAGCCCACTCCTTGTTCTTCAAACAGAAAATGATAAACAAATGAAAATGCAATATACCTACCTATATTTGTAAATATGTAGATAAGTATGCACGAGTGATACACTTTTTATTTTTATTTTACCATAACAAACATCAACACGAATCATCAACTGCAATAAAATCATTTCATCATTTTTATTGTTTTCAAACCATTTCCATTGTATCCGAGAACCTTTCAATTTATCCTCAAATTTTTACGATCCGGCATTTTGGATCCATTTTGGCCCACATTTAAGAGATCATATTCTGGTCATGAACTAATCCTACATACGAAATTAGACCTTTCTAGGTCAATTTGGTGAGGAAACATGGAACACTCATGAACTTTCCTGCAGTAATTTTCCCGTCTTAAAGTCGTATTTTACTCGAACTCCCCTCCACATACATTTGGAAAGCTAAAATCAGAATAGGTTAGTCATATAAGCCCATTTTAGTGTATGACACCCCAATAAAAAATTTTCAACCTTTCATGAATTCCCAGTACATTTTGAGATCGATGACCTCTCCTTCATCCCCTCTAATATTGATGAATTTAAGATATGGTATAAAGCCGTTTTTTGCATTAACTCTTCTCAAAATGCTTTTAGGAAGCTGAAATTTGGATATGCTGGTGTTTGTAACTTATTTTTTTTTAAATATGAAATCAAAAACAAAAAGGTTACACTCCTAAAAATTTGAGTGTATCGTCATTTTGAAATTTATCGAAAAAACAAAAAATTACTCTTGCGCATTTTTAAGAAGAGTCCCTCACCAAATTTTGAGGGAATTTCACGAATACCCACCCGCGCAACGCGTGGGGAAAAATATGTGTATACCAAGAAGTTAGCATTAGCCAGAGGAATACAAATGATCTGAAACGTAAAGATTTGAAGAACACACCCTCCCCAACTTTCCTTCCAAAATCTGGTAGGCTGTAATAGCTATCGTTTTTAAGTTGAAAATTTAGCTAAAAAAATGAAACTCGCTCGACTGGTTTTAATATTGAATTTAGATCAATTCATATCATAATTTAATTTTAATTGAATATATAGATATAATTTATGCAATATTTTCTACGTTATTTATTTTCATTTTTTAAATTAAACTTTTTTAATTTTTTTCTTAAATTAAATTATAATTTTTTAAATATTATTTATTTAATAACTGAACACAACACGTATGTTTTTGATATTTTTTATTAGGCACACACTCACAAAAAATACATTTTGTATATTAAAAAGTTTGACACTCTATAATCTTTTGAAATAAAATAAATTTTTCTTCTAATCAGACGAAAAGTTTCACTCCCAAAATTTTAATAAACTAGCAGCAAACCTCAGCAAATTCTCTAAATTTCCTCAACTTGGAATATTTTTTTTCTCAGTGAAAATAGTAAAAAAAAATTCACACGACCACGATTAATAATTTTTGAATTATACAAATTCATTAACCTTTATATTAAAAAAATTTGATTCTATATAATAAAGTTTCACTCTCTTAGACGAGAACTTGACCTAAATTAACCAAATTTAATGAAGGAATTGTCAAACATTTATACGAAAAAATTCTTGAATATTATAATTTCGTAATTTTTTTCCTGAAAGCGAAAATCTTACAAATTTCACGTCACAACTCGAAGCTAATGATAACAATAAAACAATTCCACATTAATTTATTCAAATTTTTGTTTAACATATGGATTAAATCTTGGATATCTCTTCGCATAATTTTTCGCTCTCCTCAGTTTTCGATTCTTCTTCTTCTTGCTCTTCGTGACTTTTTTGGTGTCGCCTCTTCCCTCAACTCATCGACAAGGTTCTGTATCTCTAATAGCGCTTCAACAGCTTGCTTCGATAACGGTAGCGCAGTTATTTGAAGTGGTTCCGGAGCTGTTACCTATCAAAGCTCTAATTCTATTAATGTCTCGAGTGACACGGTTGCTGTAGGGGTGGGTGTTGGTTTATCCAATGTAATTTTCGTTCTTATAGTTGGTCGTTTACTTAGATTCGGCTTGTTCACTTCGTTTATCGCCTTCGCGTCTATAATACCTTCTAATGAAAGGTATCCCCATCATTAATTGCAGCATGATTGTGATTAGCATGGCCAATCAATTGTGAATTCACCATTCTGAAGATTTCCTCATTGCTATTTAACCTCAAAATAGCCACAGTTGGAAGTAGTTAAAAGTAAATGGCATGTATCGGAAGCATAAATGCACCTAAATTATGGAATTATCTTTCTTCTTCTTCACATCAAATTTCTTAGGATTTTAAAAAGTACCGATCTATTTTTCTTGCATCTGTTAGCACAACCGATGTAGTTCTCAGAGGATTTTGAACATTTGCACTAAAACTTGAATCGTAAAATTTGAAAATCAAATTTATTAATGTAAGAGTAAATTCCAAATTGAATTTCGAAAAATTTTATGTACAAGCCGAAGGTTTACTGTGGATGGAAAATTCAAAATGGAAAATGCTTTGCTTAAATGTTTCGATACAGAAAAGAAATCTAATTCGAGCCCTGAATTTAATAACAATTAGGTGGAGTTTAAAGCAAGGATGTTGTTCTTCCTACCTATGCTCAATTCGTCGCATGGCGGTGAATTTTTGATTGGTGAAAATTCATGCGCGAATTTTCGAGGTAGCAGGTAATTTGTAGATGTAATGGAAATTTTTCCATTTGCCTTTTCAAGTCAAGAGGGAAAAAAATGACAGTACTTAAAGCGCCAAAAGACTTTTCTACGTCTTTTTTGTGACATTATTTTAACGTCTCGAGACGAGCGGAGATCGTAGAAGGATAGACAGGCATTTTTTTTTCTCTCCTGTACTAACGCTATAAGTTGGTTGCTTGTATACGTATACAAATACCAATAAATTTCCATTCGAATGAATACATGAGACGAAGGTTCGTATACGAGCCAATTTTCTTTTACCGAAATACGTCACTCGTGAGAATGGAAGGAGCAAAATTTTTGAAGAAAACGAAATTAAACTTCATACAAAGGCAATTTAATTTAACAAGTAGCTGCTCTTTCGCGATGTTTCCGATCGAACGAGCTCGCAAGTAGCGCGAAGCTTGTTTGTAAAATGAGCTATTTTAAAAGTATTGGCATCAACTTTATCGACTCTAAAGGAGCGTACCGGGAAACATCAAAAGATTCGTAAGGACGGTCTGGTCGGATAAAGAGATGTAATTTGAAATATTCTTATTAGCGCTTCGAAAAGGAGCAATTATCGACTTAAATTTTCTACTGGTTGCTAATTATTCCACGTTGTTGTTGGTGCCCGTTGTTTCGTTTGAACCATTAATTAGTAGATTGAATGCGTCGGCGACCGCAACCGAGCTCGGTTTTATCAAGCCTTTTGTATCGTTCGAATATACAAGACGAAGCGCGCCAATTTCAACGTCAGCAAACAAATTCATATCAAGTCTTGCGGCTTGTCGAATCGCTCCGGTTGCTTTATGAAACGGCGCTGTATACGAATTAAAGCGAATACCGCATTTTGTTTCAACGTGCAAAAGCATGATGGAGGTTAATACGCTATAGCTAGATTAAAATCGTTCGCTCAAGTTCATCTAACACCTATACGTACGCCGAATTATATACGGAAATGGAACAATACAAGGGTATTTCTAAGGCTTTCATTTGGTTTAGGTAATTCGAGGCGGCCTAACGAGTTAAGTAAAAAACTTATAAATATGTTAGTATCTACACATCGTGTTGGGGAGATGAAATTTATAGCTTTAAAAACAAAGTTTCAACTTTCTTCAACCGAAAAGCGAAAGAGAAATAGTACAGTAGACTCCGTTTTGGTTTAATAAAAGGGAACAAAAATCCCGTGGGAAATCTTTCTTCTCTTCTGTTACACTGACAGACGTTACCGCACCATGCGAGGCAATATGTTTCTGTTTTATTTTTTTTTCACCCCCGCTTCGCTCGGTTTTTCATACGTTTATTCTCTTTTTCTAATTCAAATTAATTAAGACGGATGCCATTCAAGTTTGTAACAGAAAGAAGTAATTTTTTCCACCAAATGCCGCAATCCCCGGTACATTTTTACACATTAAAAATCATTCGTCGCGTGCCACAAATAAATGAAGAAAAATTTTTCCTTATAACAAAACTTATTCCGCCGTCACCATAAATCAACGCTAAGTAAGAATGTTTCCAAACCGTGCTGTACTCTAATGCGGCGTACTCGAGATTTTAATTTAGATTGTTCTAACTGAATTTTTTTTCTTTCTTTCGTTTCTGTACCAATATACCTAACATCGGTGGCGTTGTTAAATGGCCTTTAGATTGGGTTTACCTTTTTTTTCCCTTCGTTTACGGATCAACAGCCGCTAGACGTATCTTTCTTTCTACAAAATGGGAAATAGATGTGTTTTCTCTGTTAATTTTTTTTTTCAATTTTTATTTATTTATTAAATTTGATGTTGAACGAAGAAATTTGGACGGACTTGTAAATTACATGTATTGTTGGCGATCTAAACAACAATTTTATTTTGTTTGAAAAATACATTTTTTACGTTCATCAACCTTCGCGACTTTAGCAAATTACCGTTGTATAGGCCCACCAGTGATTTTCCATCATTATTTTCGTTCGACCGTATTTCTAGCAATTTGCCAACAAAAACACGAAGTCCTTTATCGAACTTCCTACATTTGCCACTATCAATAATCATTACAACGCACCCCCAGTTATCAAAAGAATTGAAGTGAGCCAGGCATGAATAATCATGAGTTGAAAATGTTGTCTATTTATTGATGAGTTACCTTTTTTTTTTGTGCATGCTTCATGGCACCAAAGTAATAGGGCACATGTGACGAATAAATTAGTAGGAAAAATACGCAAGAAGGGTTATAAAATATGTAGTTATTTAAGTGCCAATTAGTCACCTGACGCATAGTATTCCATTACTCTTTTTCTCTCGTGTAAATTAAAACGAATGGGTAACGAGGGCTATTTTTTGGTGATTAAAAGACTGATATAAATGGTGTAAGGGCTCGTGGGATGACGAAATACTACGTAAAAACTTCGTAGTGAAAAACAGCGGGAATTTCAATAACAATGCAATAAAAAAAATCGAAGCTGTCATTATTTTATCAGTTGAACATACTCAACAGAAATTAACTTTTGTCAATGAATCCTTTAAAAATTTTGTTTCATTCTCTTCAGTCGATTGACAGTTTCTAAATGAGGGAAGATTTAGGTCGCTTCCGAAATTGTATGATTTTCTACCAGCACAGTATATTATACCTACATTATGATAGAATAGTTTTTGTTTATTTTCGAAAATCGATTTGTATTAGGATTCAGTGGTAGCAAAATGACCAATGCAATGTGTGGTAACAAAATGACCTATGCAGTGTAGAATAAATTGTAGCTCTCAGAGTCATAGCACGAATGAATGCACTAAATCTCATTTCCAAATTCCGTAGTGGGGGTACTGGGGAAATGCACCTGGTATCGATCATCACCTTTTTTTTTTGTAAATTTAATGTTTCCAATTTTCAACTTCAACTACAACGACTTGGTTAATGTAAAAAATAACTAGTTGAAGTGGATGCCTTTTTTTCTATTTTCCACATTACCCAAAATGCTACGGTAATATCTACAACAACTAGCTATTGTCTATATTACCTAGTTATTTTCTACATTCACTATACTGTGGTAGTTGAAGTTGAAAATTTGCGACACTAAATTTATGAGAAAAAGATGATCGATGCCGATTATTTATTGTAACATGTCGTGTTGTTGTGGCCCTTAGAATTATATAAGATAGTAATTTTGACACAAAGGCAACGTTTTGTATCGTATTTTTTGGGGCAGTGGTAGAATAAACCCTTGGCCATCGCCTATCGCTTGTGGGGTACATCAACTTTCATTATTGCATGCAGGCTTATCAAATCTATACGTCACACAATGGGCCAGTAGACCCCCTAAAACGCGCGTTTTATTCAATAAGATGTATGAAGGAGTGAAAAGTAGTTTATATTATGTTTTTGAGGTAGTAGATTACGAATTTATTACTAAAAAAATTGTGGTGTGGGACTGGGGGAGGGGGTTGAAAGTAAATTTTGTCTATAGTATCGTGTGATATGTCATTATATATGTTTTCGAAGTTGTAGATTGCGAACTTAATACTAAAAATTGTAGAGTGAGGAGGTGGGGCAGGGGGACCGGTTGGAAGTGAAATTTGGCCATGGCATCGTGCGATATATCATTACATAAATGTTTTCGAGTTTGTAGATTACGAATTTAATACCTAAAAAATTGTGAGATGAGGGGGTGGGGAAGGGAGGGGTGATTGGAAGTGACATTATTGGCTATTGCATTGTAGATTACCAAATTTGTATTTAAAAAATAAGCACAAGAGCTAAATTAAACTAAAATAAAAAACAAGTTTCAAAATAGTAGTCAATCGTCATCTTCCTCATCTTCGTCATCTTTCTCGTCGTCGTCATCTTTCTCGTTGTCATGGTCTTACAAAGTATGCGTTGTTGTGTAGGTAGGATAATACAATGCGTTAATTTCAAACATACTGTATAAAACACATCAAAATTTATCGTGGTTTCGCGCGGAAATTGTCTGTACAAAATGCTGCCGTAGGCTGCCGCAAAAAGTAAAGTGATATTTGTGTTCAGCATACTTCAAAGCATTATATCAACCAGAAGTTATCATTTTCCTTAATTTTCCGAAAAAGTTTTGCTCTGATTTAAATTTTTAGTTTCACGAAAATATGGCCATCTTTAACGACTTATCATAAACTTATAAGCAATAACAACTTAAAACCAAATATGTGATTTAATAGTACTTAATTTTCTGAATATTTTGAGCTATTCGACATCTCAAAAATATGAATTACAAACGGAAATATAAATCACTAATTACAGAGCGTATAAGGAACAAAACTGGTGGACTGCGCGTCGACGACTTGTGAGGGTGCTAGGAGGAGGAGGGGGATGAAAAACGCGGTTCGGTTGCTCGTTTCGTACGACACTAATGTTGGGCAACAAATATACAATGTGGCCATTTTAATCAGAGATAGGTTTTTTTTTAAATGAAACGCGCGTTTTTGGGGGTCTCCTGGCCCACTGTGCGTCATTAGCATTCCAATTTTGTATGAATTATGTTAGTGATGTACGAAGTATTAAACAAGTATCCACTTTAACGCTACGTCTACCGTTATTGTCGAAAATGACTAGTTAAAGTTGATATTTTCCACTTTAACTGCTTTTCAGTTTCCCGTTTTGCTTAATGTCGACAATTACTAGTTATTATCGACATTAACTAATATTCAACTTTGAAGATAACATAAATACACTCTACATAGATGGGAAACTCATTTACCACTATTTATGAAAGAACGTAAATTATCCAGCGCTCCTTCCAAACAGTCAACTTCACACAGTTAGCTCCTAGTGAATGCGATGAAGCATAATTTTTACTAGTAAAGTTTTTAAGTGTATGCCAGGATCCTGAAGTACTTCGGATATGTAACACGAGCCAACACGCTGGAGTCCATTGTGGTCCAGGGAAGAGTCGATGGAAAGAGGAGCAGAGGAAGGTCCCCAACAAGATGGTCTGACCTAATTCGTACCCTCACGGATAGAACTTTTATGGAGTGTACCAGATTGGCCAGAGATCGGGATAGATGGCGTAATCTCGTCTACGCAGTCACGGAGAGTCGTGGTCACGATGCCCCTGCGGGGGGCGGCACGAATCACTGATGATGAAAGTTTTTAAGGAAGTTTGATTGCGCTGCAAAACCAGTTAATATTTCGAGCACCAATTTTAATCCAGCATTTCTTACAATTTTCCAGAGTTCAACCATTCCAATTAGAAAACTAATCGAATTTCTATTGTTGGTAGAACATAACTTTTTTGTGCAGGCTTCAAAAAACGAATTTAAGGTGTGGTGATGACGTCTTAATTGCACATCGCAGTAGTTTTCCCTCATTCAATGAATTTACTATAGAACGTTGAGGCTATCGAATCATTTATCAAAAAGTAATAAAAATTCCGAGCTTCCAACCGCTGTTTCTGGCAAACATTCGCTGGAAATAAACATGAAATAAAATGTGACAATATAATTATTATAGTAATTATTATTTTTAATTATTTTAGCATTTATTTAGGCTAGGTACCATGAATAGCTAATCCTCTTATTGTTGAAGAAACTCGTTGCGAAAATACTTGCGTTGTAAGTTTTACTTTGATTTTTTCAAATCTTCTTTTGACATGAGTAACGTTCAATTTACATAACATTCGAAGTTCGTAGTCCCTGCTATCAATTTCATATAGGTTTGATGTCTCTCCTACTCGCTTTTAAATCTTTATTTTTTATTGAAAATGTGGCATCTCCGTCTAAAAGATTATTTCGAATACATTTCAATGATTGGAGCGCATCGTACAGAGAAATGAAAGTTTGATCATCGACAATGAATCTCGAGATTCTAATTTCCTATCCTTCTTTTAAAGTTAAAATCGTTATTGATTTTTTAAACAGACTTTTCAGGGCTCCTGGCTCCACTCCGTGCACTGCCTTTGGGTTCCGGCTCCGCTCCGATTCTCATAATGTACTGGCAAGAAAGCAATCATCTCGGCCAGAGTTCCAAAATTTTCTATTTAAATAGGCAACTTTCACTATACATCGCCCATCGGTCCATCGGTATAATAAGCTTGCATACTTGTAGGTCTTGAAGAGGTAAATAAGAAACCATGCACAATTATCGCTATATGGCCTCATTTTTGGATAGCATTGTGGGAAAAATTGAATATTGAAGAATATCAAACATTTTTTCAAATTAAATAACTCATGCAAAAAACTACATAAGTAGTGCTAGCGACATTACTTGTGAGATAAACAGAAAACGTTGTGCACGCACCCTGCGCTTAGTGTGTGTACTAAAGTAGGCTAAATGGTGATTTGTTGAATTTTCAAAGAAATCCCATCAGGTAGTAGTACTAGTAGAGTTAAACAAAAAAGGTTACGCACAAATTTGCTGTGAATGGTCATGGTAGAGAATTGTGTATACTTGAAAAATTGAAAGTTTACAGCTAACAAACATTTTTTATTTCAAAATTCATATTTTTATGGTGAAAATCTTCGAATGTGGTCTCATAATATCATTAATATCAATAATATAGGTTTCATGAGATACCCTTCAAGTTTTCCAAATATGAAATTTGAATTTTACCAAAAAAAAATTTTGATAATTGGTGCACTTTCTACTTTCCAAGTACACATAATTCTCTACGATGACCATATCAGCAAATTTGTACGTAACCTTTTTTTTTCATCTCGACTATAGCGCCGACCACGAAACTTGAGACCTGCAATTTGTAAACAAACAATGAAATTTTTCATCCAAGATGAACTATGTTGCCATATGGCATATTTCCTGAAAAACATATCAGCTCATCATGCATTCGAATGAATTTGCACTTCCAACATCAATTTCATTGAAAAATGTATGGCCACTAACTTCTCATAACATTACTTGCTGCTGCTAAATCTGACAACATAGCGCTTATCACAAGTCTTAAGTTTCGTGGTCGGCACTATAGTACTATCAACTGATGGGAATTTTTTTGAAAATTCACCAAATCACCATTTACTCCATATCTTTATGATTTTTAAAAACAATAAAGAAAACATATAATAATATCATGCTCAATATAATTATTTCTCAAGATTTTATCACGTTCATCATCACTGAACGATGAAAATCCATCGAAAACGTATGTGCCTGCTAGAGACCGCCTTTTATTTGTATTCCGTCTGATCACCATTTTGGTCGTCTCTATATACTTGATTACGAACTCGTATGTGTCACTGACACTGTTCAGAATAAAAATATCGTGCTCGAACTCTTTAAATTGTCCATCATTGACTCTGATATTACTCATGGAGGCTTCCGTTATCATACGTATTATGCTCATTGGACTTGAGTCACTTTCTCTTGAATTGATGAAAATTTGAAGAAAATTCATTGCTAAATTTTCTGCGACCTCAAATTCTTTCTTCTGCTCGATAAGGTTCTTTTCCACTTTCGGAATTAAACTTCGGGCAGCCGATATGTGACGATAATTATTCAGACTTTAAATTGTTTTCATGCAAATATCACTCAAGGAAGGCCTAAATGATTTCCTCCTGTAAACGTAAGCGCAACATGCGTACGCCACGTTTTTTTTTTTTCATCTCAACAAGTATTGTCGCTGCCACTACTCATTTAATTATTCGCACGAGTTATTTAATTTGAAGAAATTTTTTTAATTCTTCAGTCTTCAACTTTTCCTACCCTGCCATCTAGAAGTGAGCCCCACGCAGAGGGAATTGTGTATGGTTCTTTACATACCTCTTCAAGATCTACAAGTATGCTACCTTGTTTCTCAAATCATAAATAAAGGCGGTAGGAAAACATAATTAGAAAGGTAGCGATGATTTTTCAAATACGTCGCTTCGCATTAATAAGTTACTAATATGTTGAAACAGTGAAATATTGTTGAAATAAAGAGCTGATTTTTATTTGTTATTTCATCGAAGTAAAATTTGCATTGATGAAGTTCAAAGCCAGAATGAGTTTCAAAAAAAGCTAAAATCGTTTCAGCCCGTAAATCTGTGGCTATTAGTTGATCCACTTCTGTGCTAACGCCTCTTCGGAATTCCGGGTACAAATTCAGCAGTTCCATAATGACAAAGAATTTGTCTCGGCTATTGAACACGTTCTGTATAATCGACGGATTACAAATTACACCCAATTAAATGGCAGTTAAACACCTTCGATGTGCGACGGATTTGGACGAGCCAGTAGATGACTAAGATTATTCATCGGTTAATTCCTATATCGAATGAAAAGTCGTCGTAATCATCGAGTACACCGCTTGCCGATCGATTTTGATCCGCATTCGCCATTGTAAAACCTGATTTGGTTTGCGATTAGAGATCGTGATTTATGTAAATCATTTATTTTAAATGTATTTTAATAGTTGGCACGTTACGCGTAATTTATAAAACTCGACTCGCGTCCATCGCTTATATTTTAAAATCAATTTTTAATTGAAACCATTCGTCGTCAATGGCGAAGAACGAAGAACGAGCGTGCGACGGCAACCTCTGGACGACGGTGTCGAGATTCGTATCGGTTGAATAATGACGCCGGCGGATACATTTCTTGGGCGAATGTCGCGAAATTAAAAGCAATATGTTTTCATTAGATGGTTGGCCAGGCACGGAACAACCTGCGATGGGCATAACGGCCGAGACTACCGGATATTAAAGCTAGACCTGTGACGTGACGTATCGAACTGTTTCTGGTGGACTGGAGTTGTTTGATATTTATTTCTTATTCGCGTACGCTTGATTATAATTAAAATCGCGCGCGCTGGTTTTTCTTATGGGCGTACGAGCGTTGGAACGAAGTGAAAATTCTCGCGTCCTCTTCGCCAACTCTGGCCTCCGAATATGCGCTCGTCCAACTGAATAAATTAAGGACTCGATTTGCGTTTTAATAGAAATGCTGGCGGTTTTATTTAATTTATAAACTTCGATATTATCTGTCAAGAAGAACGACGCGTAAATTTACGATGATTTATGGCGCTCTGTGGTATGGATTTTATTACGCTCGTAAAGCTTCGCCAGTGGCCTCAAAAGTTTCGCCAAATTGAGTACTTTTTTGCAATATCTTGCAACTTGAGAACAATAGAATGAGGAAAATATGCTTTTTATTTAATCATCTCGAAGTGTTCATCTTCATGACATTAGCGTGAAAACCACCGCAGGCTAAGATCGAAGAAATGGTGTACCATGTACCCGATTCCGACGATAAACATACAAGGTATGCATACGCTAGCGAATGTAAATAAAAAGCGCGAGTTTATCAACGATACAAACTTTATGCCTTAACGGAAAAGTTCTTTATTGTAGAAACGCATTGAAAACAGGAAAACTAAATTCCACAAAAGAGAACTGATAAGAGAAGTTTAAGTTATACAGTGAACCATTGCTGGTCCCTTATCACATATCAGCCGCGCGTTTTCTTCTGCTCGAATTGATGCGTCAGCTTAGTTCATAAAAATGTTTACTATAGGTCCAGAATAGAAGGTGAAAAACGAGACTACTCGCGATGAAATTTTCGACGTTACCAGTCAGTATTGGCTGGATACCAGTAGTCGATTGCGGTAATTAAAGTCTCGAGTAAGAATAGACTTACGCTTATTAAATTGATTTTATTCACTTTTCCATCCAATTAACGGCTGCCGATATTCTTATTAACTGTATACGGTAAAATAAACGATACAACAAACTACGCAGACTATCGTAAATTTATATCGATAGCATCGCCGCAGAGTAGATTTTTCTCATCCCTCTGTCTTGTATATTTGTTATCGGGTTTCGTTTATCTGATTCTGTGTTTCGAATTTCATTTACAATACGCATATACCTATAGGAGTACCTCTGCCTATATGTACGGAACGCGAACAAGAAACGACCGAAAAAGAATAAAAACCGAATATTTATCGAACTCGCGGACTAAGGTGCGTAACTCGACTAGATCTTTTGGTATTAAACAGTATTACCCGGCGTATTTGAATTTACTGCTTTATTTACCTTATGAACTGGCCTGAGCGTTGGAGCGCTGTACCCAATTAAACGACGAAACTTTTTTTTTTTACAAAACTCGTATCGTGTTGCATTCATTATTAACGTCGACCGCCGGTCAATTAATTCCCTTTATTGGAATGTAATTTAAAACGTCAGGCTGTACCAATATACGTTTCGAAAAGACAAAATGTATTCTTTTTTAAAAACGATAACCGTATATTGTTAGAAATGAGGAGCTTCAAATCTCAAAAGCGTGACTGGTTTTCACCTCGTAGGCTGCTAGATGTGCGTTATGGAGACGCGAGAAATATTCCACTTGAGGTAATTTTACCTTAAATTTATCGTGCCACCCATTATGTTGACAAGGAATTGGTCTGTTGTCATTTTTACGCGAACGATTATTTCGCATCGACAGCTGACAGGTATGAAACTTGGAAGTGTGGGTTTTAATTTAAAAATTATACTTAATTTTACCCGGTCCAGTCGTACTTAGGTGTTGTGAGTGATGGACTGAAAGTGCTAGATTCATGATACTTGATGATCTCGATTGTAAATGGAGAAAGTTTAAGTCTGTATTTTTGCTCCTCGGATTGAATATGGGTATTTGATGTGATCGTGATATTTATAACTTATTGGAATCATAGATTTTACATTCCGAGACGAAGGAAATGGGTGGAAGGGAAGCAGGGCCGTAGCCAGGGGGGGGGGTTGAAAATAATTTTTAGAATCCACATTTTACAGGCCTTAAGGAGGAAGTGCGTAAATTTTTTAATACACAAAAACTTTGGGCTTGATGTTAAGAATTATATCTGCAAAAAACAAATTTTTCAGGAAAAGAATTTTTTTTTTAAGACTCAGACTGAATATAAAAAAAATCTAAATTTGAATAGTTACTTTGCGAATCGTATAACTAACTTTCAAGGCATTATTTATCCAGTGACCCTAGTGTTATAGTTTCGAATTGAAAATAGAGCTTTTCTGAAACTTTGAAACTTGAAGTGTTACATTTAATTTTTTTTACACTAAAACTATTTCGCTGAATTGTAGGTATGGATAATTTATGTACACCCTTTTTCAATGAAGTAAGTAAGCTAATTTTTGAAAATTTCATCAGAAAATAGAATATGACTGTAAAATATGAAAAAGCTTTGTCTAAAATTGAAGTTTCAAAGAAAATATAAAAAAACTGTAAAACAAAATAAATTAATTAAATATATAAAACCATGTTAAATAAACTCAACAAAAATGAAGTAAAAATCAACAAACAGCAAACAAAAGTTAAGAAATTATCATTGAAATAAAACTAGAAAAAATAGCAAACAAAGATTGAAAAAATAATCACTAACATGATAAAATGACTAATTATCTTCCTCAGTTCCCACTTACTCATTTTCCCTTTGTAACAAAGAATTATAAAAGGCATAGTACTGATACTACTGATATTTGGTGATCCCCTTTTTCAAAAGATCCTGGAGATCCTTGAATTTGTCAGAGTTGATTGGCATTAGCTGAAAATAAGCTTGTTTCAGAATTAGCTCGCTTTAACAACGACCGCTTCGTAAAACTTCGAAAGTTCGAGAATTTTCGTTTTCATTATATTTGAAATTTACCAGATCTAGGAAGTGTTGTTTGTACTGAAACCAGCTTATTTTAAGCCATTTGATGGTTTCATGGTTCACAGTTCGTTTTCTATTTTTGATTAGAGACTTTGTAACTTCGTTAAAGTCTATGAAGTGTGCTGGTTCTATCTCTTCTAGTTTATTAAGCCTTTTTCTAGATGCAGCTTTCATTAGAGCATACCAATCAGATGGATAAAAAATTTCTTCATTTCTGCTTGCTCTCTCGATATATGTGTGAACAGAGTCATATTCCATGTGCGAATGAACTAGCTCGCAAAATCTGTGATCGATTTTTGGGATATTTTAAGTTTATACAACATATTTTTCTTTGTCAGAAATTCATCTTACGTTCGATTTCCTTCAGATGCATCTTTATATACTGATAAGGAGGAAGCGATACTAGCGCGCCATTACTGTACCCGGCCAGAAAAAAAATTAAACATTTCGTTGGCGGTAAATGAAATAAAAATGGGATGCCTGTGAATATATAAATCTCTTTATACCGGGTGACTACTTGATTCGAGCACCCCAAGCGCAAAAATCTTTTCCCGGTAAAAATAAATTATATATTTGAATGATGTTAGCAAGAATAAATGGCGTAAATAATATTTATTTAATGCTTAAAAGCGTTTATCGATGAAATGCAAAATTTTAACTTGTACTTTCGTTGTCAAAAATGCGTATATGTTTTAAATTTTTTCACCTTTTAGCTAATTTTTTCGCTTAGGTGCTCGAATCAAGTATAGTCACCCGGTATATTAAAATCAAAATGAAATCGGTTTTGAGATGCGCGCGCATCCTTGTTTTAAATAGCAGGTGTAAAAAATATATAAAGGATAGCAGGTAGATATACAAAGGGGAAAAAAGGTGATAAATTTTAATAAAAGCTTTGTCTCTCTATATATTAAAATCAAAATGAAATTGGTTTTGAGATGCGCGCGCATCCCTGTTTTGAGTAGCAGGTATTAAAGGTATGAAGGATAGCAGGTAAACAACTTTGACTATATACTATATGGACCGCGCTACATGTAGAAACATCGCGGTTGAACATAAATTTCCGACGCGCAATTCTGCGCATGCACGAAGATCAGGATTATTTCGCTATTTGTGTAAACATCCGTGCTTGTTCATTATCCCTTTTAAAACACACACAATCTTCCATCAATTGACGCTCTGTTTTTGAACCCTTCCCCCTCAGAGATACTATGCTTTACAAAAATATTTTCAAAATTGACTTGAAGTTTTGACCCCCCCCCCCCCACCCCCATGAGAAAATCTTGGCCACAGCACTGAATGTAACTGATGGAATTTGTCCACAAACAATATAAGGATTTAGGAAAAAAATATGCAACCCGCACAAGTGTGAAAGCCCTATATCCACCTTACCAGCATGTTACAATAGTACGCGGATAAAAGCGCATAAATACCAACTACAGATACGACGAAAAAGATTTTATAGCTTAAATACGCTAATGTTAAGACACAACGATACGGTACTTACCTACTTACTATATATACATATACTCGCCAGGCGCAATTTATGAAGTAACTTTTGCCATTTAGAACATCTGCGAAATCCATGATGTTGTAATGGTATTATGGTGACGTTAAAATCAAAATCCTCATTTGATAAATTTTCTTTACATTTGTTTATAAAACGTTCTTCGCATTTGTTTCCAGTCAAGTAATTCGTGGCTTGGTTCAGCCTTTAAACATTTAAAGTATGTGTGTAGAGTTACTCATCATGAAATGTTTCGCAAAATCTCTTCATGAAAATGTATGCGCAACTCGTAAATTCGTTCTTTTGTAGGTTTTCCATTTATACGAGTAATTGGCGAAAAAGAATTTAATTCGGTATGTAAAAAAGGGTAAATTCCAAACTTCAAAGCAATCTTTGCGAGTTCAATACCCCGTTTAATTTTGTACGTGCGCATCTCCGTGGCTATAAATTGCCATTGAAACAATGTAGACTAAAAAGTGCTTTCGGAGGTTTTCTCTTTTATTTTCTGTCAATAAGGTAGTTAATTTCGCAACATGTCACTGCGTGTGCCGATCAAAGGCATGAAATCCTCTTAGGTTTGGGAATTTTATGATGGATTTTTCTCGTATTTAATTATAAAAAAGAAACGAAAAATCGAAGAAAAACGTGGAACGGTTCGGTTCCTTTGGACAAGCTCCTAAAAGCGGACGTGTACAAAATGCGGTTTGCTGTGCAATTAATTACTCGTATTTCCTTTTTTCTCGAGTTTTTCTTTCAGTTCGGCAAATCATTGTGAAATGCCGGACCATTAATTAGTATTTGGAAACGATTTTTTCACTCGTCAAAGGCACGTTGCGCGAGATATTTTTTTGACAGTGTTTCTATCGAAAGTTGACTGGTGTGAACGATGGAATGTACGGGTGTGGAAAAGCGTTCATTTTTTGGAGAAGGATTTTTTTCGAGCTGTACAATCAAGCAAACATTACTAGTTGTTGATAATGTAACTTACACTGTTTTCGATTGAGTAACAAGTCGAATAACGCTGATAGCTGAAGATAATTTTGGTTAATTTTTTATCCGCGGAATTTTTTGTCGTGATTTCATTTGTTCGTCTGCGAATGTCAAAAATGTTAAACGTCAGGTAGCTATTTGGAGTTTAGTTGGTCTATAAATTAAACATGGAGGTCGAAATGGAAAGAAAACGTCGGCAAAATACATTACTTTTTGATGTATTGCAGTCTTCGCCATATTTGCCATTCTAGTCTTTAACACGTTATACATTTTTTTTCCATCATATATGATTGTTTGTCGTTTAGCCGGGTAGACCTCCGAAAACGAACGCCATGAATCTTTCATATTTACGAGCATTCGAACGTGTCCTTTTTTCGGTGTGGTCATTAATGCATTTTTTTTTACGTATCGATGTAAACTTATAGGTATCCACATTTTTTGCGTGTACTTTCTTTCCCTTTGTGTGTGCCGACCTTTCGTAATGAATCTTTTATTCGAGTCATCTTTTTGCCACTCGCAAAGCGATTTTCGTAATTTATAACAAAGCGCGCGCGAATACGTATACGTACAACTTTTATGGCTTTCATGGCATCCTGTTACGTTCGCCAAGGTGATCGTTTATTTTTTAATCACCCGGCCAACGTGCCGTTAACATTGTAACGGCGCGAAAGGTGATCCCATGAAGTATGTGAGTGCGGTGCAAAAGGTGTAAGAAATTTCGATATTTCCTTCGCACCGACTTCCTACATGTATAGCGGTGCACTTACCCCATTATCTTTTTCTTTGTTCGGAAGCGTTGAAAAGTAGATGATGTTTCTTAATTATTACGTTCTTTTTCTGTACCGCCTTTTCCACTCATATTAGGCACAGCGTGGCGGTATTTTTCTTTTCCGAGGGTCTTTTTTCACCCTTTATTTTTTTTTTCTCGAGGAATTATTCGCGCGAATGCAAATTCAAGCTTCGATTGCACGTGTAAACCGGGTCTATTGTTGGCACTTTTACGTCTATTGTTTGGAAATTGTCCTCTTATAATCGCGCCTACTAATTGAGAAACAAACGTTCGACCCGACCATTCAACTCGATTAATTTCGCGACGAACGGTGCAAATTCTCCGCGACCGAGGGTTGATTGTTGGCGGCGAGTGAAAAACAATGCTTTACGCGACGAGTTTGTTTTGAGTGAGAGAAGCTTTTCACTTAACGCGAAAACGCCACCGATGGCTTCGCAGCGAACGCTAATGACGGAAAAAAACGCCTTGAAAAAAGGAAAGCAGGAGACCGTTCGAGTGGAAATCTACTTTATTAATTTTTCAAACGAATTCTTTCTTCCCGGAGAGTTATTGGAGAGGGATTTTTCTCCTTTCAAGAAAGTTCAAATCGAACGGTATACATTTGACTAATTGCGATCCGCCGTCAGTGCTCTCACGAGGATTTGATTTTGTTGACGTTTTAGTCGAAATGGATGAAGAGAACGGTGTCGAGAGTGGTATTTAAAAAGACATCGCTCGTAGCGTTCGAAAGGTGATCTGTTATGGATAAGGATGGGGTTCGTTCGAGGATCAATTAAGTCGAACGATGTAATTTGAAATTCAACGTTGTTTTTTGATCGATGGTATTTAATTATTACGCGATTTATAGTAATCGGCAGTGGCTGTATCAAACTTGGGGTTGTTTTACTCGGCTTTACGGAGTTAAGAAACGAAAGGGAAGCTTTGGAGTGTTTTTTCCATCGTTGCTCTTGCTTTGTGTAAATGATTATACTTATACTGTTTCAAACGAAGTGGGTGCTTTTAGCTGAGCTTTCGAAGAAACACTATAGTCCATTTTAATTTGCGAGAAGGTAACGAAGAAAACAGCACATGATACTTTTAGGTATGAAGAGGTCTTCTCTTCGTTTTTTTTTTTCGTGTAGTCTAGAAAGTTTAACGAAAAAACTCTGAAATTTAATAGTAGAGCAGATAAGCTCTTTTAAGGGTCGTAATCGAAAATAACTACATGAACTGATTTTTAGACATGTGTGTGATGATTTTATTAACAGCGCGTACTAATATATGCCACCTTCACCAAAAGATAGTTTTCGACTCCCAACTCTGTAAGGGAGCCTCTATTCGAAAAAGTAGCGCAGTTACAAAAGATCTTACGATAAACTGCCTTTCGAATACACTATTAACTCATCCTTGAAAATTCAATTGGGGATGGAAAAGGGTAGTTCAAAATGACCTGTTTCTCTATTTTCTTCAAATGTCCGATCGCGCATCATACATTTCTGTGAATTGGCGTCAAAATGAGATAACAACTTATCATGGTATTTCAACATATCATAAACGTCGGTATTGTAACAAGATTTTTCTTGTGAAAAAAGGAGCGACTTACCGAGTATTATTGCATTGAGCAGTTTTCTTTTCATGTAGTTTCGACTCTTATTTTTGTTTTGGTTTGCCAGGCTAAAAAGACGCTCACATGCTGCCGAAGAATGCGGTAGCGTTCATATAGTTCTGTAGGTATAATGGATCAACAAAATCGATGTATTTTAAACGACGATCCAAATCATCGTTGAAAGGGAATCAGATGAATTTTTGGTGCGCCAACTCCACAAGAAAATTTTGGCAGTTTGTGCAGGGACGTATCGAAAGGGGGGAGGGGGGGAGCTTCCCCTCCCTTGGTGTTTGGAAAGTCGGTAAATTTAGAGTTTTAGCGTGAAGTTGGTAAACTTGACCACTTGCGCAGTATTATTACAGCCATTTTTAAATCTAACTAGACTGTGACATCGTATTTATTTTACATCTTATTTTCGTGGAGCAAAAAAAAAAAAAAAAAAAAGGCCAACAGTTGGCAATTTTTGGTTTCTTTCCCCCCCCCCCCTCCGAAGAAGGTCCTCGGTACGCCCCTGAGTTTGTGTAGAACGCTTTCAATTCTGCTGGTTTGAGATTCAGTACTTCGATATCTGCTGTGGCTTTAGGTCCAACATAAAGTTTCTCTTCTATAAGGAAGTAATCCGGGTGTGTATACTGGATCTTATATACATTTGTATTTTCAATATAGGTTAGACTTGAATACATTCGCAAAATCGCTCGATATAACGACTCCATTCCACGATACAATACAGCGATCTTAGGTTTCTCCGTTTGAAACGACTGATTGCAAACTCGAGTATAAATACATCTGGAACCTTTTATCGTAGTAACACTGATACGGAGTGTTGAATCCCCATCATTGCATTGGCCCATTTGATGCGAATGCAATCAAGTTAGTGTGGGAGGGAAACTCATTTTCATCGAAAAAATCTACCAATAACTTGAACAAAGTTTCATGCTTGACATCCTAAAACGACAGAAGAAAGGAATTCAGTTTTATTTGTACAAAAAAAAAAAAGTCAACTACACAATCTGAAAAATCTCTTTCAGAATCAGACACGCCGAATCCATTTTTAAAGTAATTATTTTTAATCCTGAAGGCACTCATAGAGCTTTTTTGCGCTAATTAAACGTTTTTTCTATTCTTTTTGTTTCAAGTAAGGCAGACGTAAAAAAGGACATTTTTTAACTTTATACCGGTAAAATTAATTACACTCGAACTGAACAACGTTTCAATGCTATGCTCTTTAAAATTTTATTTCATTAAAAGATACCTTTGACGCGAGTCTCGCTCTTTTCGTTTATGGTAATTTGAGATACTTAGCCGAGCGGCGAAAAAGTGAGATGCGAGATGTTTATAAAATTAAAATAATACCGCGCCTTTTTCGTCATCGGGTGTATTTTTTTTGGTCGAGTTACGTCAACCAAGCCGTGTATATTAATTAAATAAAGAACTCATTTATAATGTAGCCGATAAAATGGCAGCAAAATGCCTTTATCGCGCGCGACTCGAGTTTGTTATTAATCATGTTATTGGGAATTTTTTTTTAACTAATTACTTTCAAAGCGTGTTCCTTTATCGGATCACCGCGGGAGGTGCCGCGAAGGATTCTTTTATCTTACGGATATTGATAGCGTTCACCCTTAATAATTGTTTATTGGAGTTCCATTCTTCCAAGTAGGTACCTAGCTAAGCTACCTACGAAAGTTGTAAAATCGAAAAATTGATTATTTTATTCTTAATTGTAACGTGCTTTTGTGTAGTTAGCTAGTTACATAAAATCGATGTCCGACGACCATCGAACCTCGTGGGCAGACGTTTTGTTCTGATGTCGCGAGAAGAATATAAAAAAAATGAAATTTATCATCTCTCCCCAAAATCACTACACTCCCTGTCTAAATAACTTTGTTAAAGTTCAGTTATAGGTATAATGAAAAGAAAAGGAAAAGAAAAAAAAATCGAGGATATCAAAGTGTAATGCATACTTCTGTAGTTTTCTTAAATTACTTAATTAGTGTGAAGTATCTTTGATAGATGTCCGAAGAAGTAATCACTATGAGGCACGATGAGCCTCTGACCGAAGCTCGAATAATGAAAAAACAGCCACGAAGCGCGATGAATATCCAAAAAGATGTCCGAATAAAAAAATATCATTCATCATCTGCAAGAAGAGTGAAAACAAGCAATAACAAACAAAATAAACGAGAACTTACAGTAAAAAAAAAACACACACACACAAGCACCAAAATTTACGCGGCGAACAATATGTGACATACGTAGAACTTTTTTTTTTCTTCTTCTTTCTTTTAGGTGGTGCTTCGGAAAATAAGTTGGTAAATGCGAAAAAGTTGATTTTTTAATAAATAAAATGGAAAAAATTGGAAAAATAAATGCTAAATGCCCTCAAACAAAGTCTCTAAAACAATATATTATAATTTCAAATCGTTTCGTTGCGTTATTTTCGAGAAAAACGCTGTCAATTAAAATAGGATATAATTATTTGAAATTATAATATATTGTTTTAGAGACTTTGTTTGAGGGCATTTAGCATTTATTTCTCCAATTTTTTCATTTTTTTATTAAAAAGTCTACTTTTTCGCATTTACCAACTTATTTTTCGAAGCACCGCCTTAATGAAAAATTGTCCGTTACAACACTCTCTTATTCGACGGGTGTCCGAACATTGTTGATAAACAAAAGTTGTCAAAAAAGTTTAAATCTTGTAGCATACAAAATAAAATTTCTTTTGGCTTTGTTTTGAGTCATAATGGTGGCAAATTAGGTAATTTCCCCTCCATAAGCTGTTGTTTGCTCTAACTCCCCTCCAAATTCACCTGGGAAGCTAAAATCGGAGTAGATTTGTCAATTGAGCTCATTTTATCATATGACACATCAATAAAAAATATTGAATCATTCGTGTACCCCCTCCCCCCACGTTTTGAGGTCGATAACCCCTCCTCTTCCCCTTCAATATCTTCTGTGAAGATGAATTTAGGATATAATGCACTTCTTATCCTCAATAATCATATGAATTCATATTAATTACATTTGATCTAAGGCTCCTCAAGTTCTATTCAAATTTTTATAATCCCTCATAGAAATTTCATTACTCAAAACTTCCTTAAAAAACTGTTTTTTGCTCTAACTCTCTTCCAAATTCACTTAAGAAGCTTAAATTTAGATATGTTAGTGTCCGTGAACCAGTGATTCATATGAGAACAAAATTTACAATTTTGAGTTATTTGCCCTCCCTCCAGCCATCCTCAAAATTTGAGTGATGCGTCATATAGAGGTGTATCGAAAAAACAACAAAGTACCTTTTTTGCAGTTTCAAGAAGAGTCTCTCTCCGAATTTTGAGTGAACTTCATAAATACTCACGGTTGTCACGTTTGGGGAGAAAATATATATATGGTTACCGAAAAGTTAGGCATTTGTCAGATGATTACAAATGCTCTGAAACGCCAAAATTTGACGACCACGTCGTCTCCCAACTCCCCTGTCGTAATGTAAAGTTTCATGAAGACCTAAAGGGGAAAATTACGACCCAAGGGGGGAAGGAATAAGGCAACCTAAGCAGTGGAAGCTGAAAAGAGATCTTAAATTTACCATATTAACGAGAAAGAGAAATTTTAAATAAGTTCTATTTCATAAATAGTTGTTATAAAGTTCTAAAAATTATCAATAATTAAAGTGAATCGTAAATGACAATAAAAAAGAAGAAGAAAAAAGAAAAACTAAATTGTATATGTATTTAAATTTTGGTTTTCTTGGTTTCCGAAAGATCTGCCACATAAAATATTAAAAAGGAAAATTAGTTCTCATATAGAACTAAGTGAGTAAAATTCAGACGAATAAAATTAAATGTTGCAGTTGCTTTGTGTGTAAATTTTATGAAAGAGAAAGGAAACTTTATAGAAGTGTAGAAAACGGAGGAACGATGCGAAAGACGGAAAAAAATAATAAAAAAGAAATATTATAGATAAATTGTATAGGTGTGAAGATGTCTCGCGTTGAGGCGCGGTTTTACCATAATATTTTATTTTATTTAAAAAAACAATCAATAAAGAACAATCTTCTGAACGCTCCGAAATTCGACTAAGCTTTCTCCGATGTTTATTTCACGATAAAAATCGAGAAATTACAAACGTATGAATTCGGGAGTAGCCAACGAATATTAATTAAATAAATATTAATTATGGTTATTGTTTCTGTTTATTTAATTAATATTCGTTGTATTTAAATTTCCCGCTAAAGAAAAGGTAGGTAGATGTAGCTGTGGGTATAGGAATGATTCCACGGATTAATATCAAGAGAGATTGAAAATTAATCTGTGGAAGTCGAAGAAATTCGACACCCCCTTTTCAATTAGGTAGGCTGTAATAGCTATCATTTTTATTAAAAACTTGACTACAAAGATTGTATGTTTGAATTATAGCAAAGTTAAAAAAAATTAGTGTTAAAATAGAAAATATTAGTAATAATCACTAATAAATAGAAATTTGAAAAAAAAAACAACCTTAAAAACAAGGGAATAAATATTAGAGAAATTTTAAGTAAAGTAAAACAAATCAGAATAAATCAAAAGTGATTAGAATGATGAGCAACGAATTGCTGGGACTCAAGTTACGTATGTTTAGCATTATCACATTTCAACTCGTAATTCAGAAAAAGTACGTTTTCTTTCATTTTTTAAGTAGGTACGAATTTTTTTATTGATGGAAATTCCCATTTTTCCGCGATTTTTCTCATGTATTACAGTGTAGAAGTTATATCACTTCACTGCTTATTTTTGATATATTTTTCTAGAGGGGAGAAAGTGGAAATTTGTGTTATTATAAAATTAAATATAAAATTATTTCATACTTTATTTTGGTTTTTATTTCACAATTTCTTCTATTCAATCGTTTTTTCAATAATAAGGATTAAACGTAGAGAGAAATCTCCCGAGTGCGCATTGAAAAAAAAGGAAACGCGCTACTTCTAATGTTAGATTAATACTTTTTACTCACTAATTGCCACGATGTGGCGTGGGTTGGCTAGATTTTTTTTGGTTTTTATTCCGGAAGATTCTGGCGGCGGAAGGGAGAAAAACAAGCTAGAATATTTTCTACTAACGAAGGCTTCGAGTTAGGGCGTCAGCGGTGGCAAAAAACACATCGAACGTATGGTTTCTTTTAATTAATTACGTCCGATGGCAAACGATGGCTACCGGTTCGAATGACCATTAATCTCCGGTATATAGGCCTGTAAGATATGCGTGGCGAGAAGAAAGCGATTTGTCTGAAATAGGCATTTTACCAGTTTATAATTAAACGTGGGCTCGACCAGCGTACACAAATTTCGGATGCGGTGCGGCGATCGGTATACTCTATGGTACGGTTTTTATTCGCCGTCCGGATAAAAAAGCATGTATTGTCATACAACCCGAGGATCGGAGACTCGGAACGTACAAGACAATCGCATTTAATGGACATGAGGTTTCGGCCCACTTGGTCTTTATGTAGGCTTGTGTCTCCGTTAGACTTCCAATAATTTTACGCTGAACGTACATATATAACTAAGGCGCATCGGCGACGAACACTATTAATTTATTTGATTCCATAATTTTACACGAGTACCGGCCAACTAAATGGCTTGTTGATTGCCTTTAACAAGATCGCGTTATACGTTCCGGTGGTAATACTCTAAATATAATTTTCATACCACACACGTACCAGCCGGCGTATTGTTATTAATTCACATCTGATAAATCTCTCCGATATACGTATAAAATAAAGTTATGTGTAGCGATTTTTTATTTTCGTGCTTCGTTCGGGCGACCGACACTGTACAAGACTGGCTAGTGGGAAGAGTATGCGACGTGTTTACATAGATTTTTTTCTTGCTTTTGCTTTTTCTTCCCTATATTAAAAGTGGAAACTTATTTAAACGTTTTATAGTGCCTCCGGTAACAGGTGCTTAAGCGGTGTATTAATTTGTCGACGTTAAAAATGGCGATACGGCGGTTCGTCTTTACCGAGATGTGTACAGAGGCGTTGATTTTGAGTTATTACAGCTTCCGGCCAGAGTAGGCACGTTGTCGGCTCGAATTACGATTTGTACTTTAGATAAATTCCCAGAGCGGTTTAAACAAGCCGCGTTTCCTCGCATAACCGGTGAGCCGATAAATGAAGGGAATCATAGTACGCGAAATTTCTTCTCATATACTTTTTTTTTTTTTGTAATTAAACGCTGTTGAAAATGACTCTGACTATAACTACAACCTTATACTCCCACAAGCTCTCGTTGATGTCGAATTCTTTCGAAGCCATAATTTAACTAACGTAAACTATTCCATTATTTACTTGAATCAAGTAAGATGGAATTCGATTTCTTTTCTTTGATTTTAATTAACGTATTAGCTTGAAATCCGATATTTCTTTCTTTTAACTCGTGTTTCAGTTCTTTAAAGTTATAGAAATTTTCATTTCACAATACTTGTCAAATTTGTCTGTAAACCTCTTCATGCTCACAACCTCACATCCAGTACGACGCTTAAAATACACAACGATTACAGTGACTACCCACTCAGGCTCAGATCCAGCAGGCGAGTCACCGAGGAAATCTCAGTGGGCCGATTGAGGTAAAAACTGGGTCACTTTAATTCCCAAACTTTGATAAAAAAAAAAGAAATTTTATAAATCCATAATTTGAAAAATGAGAGAAAAAATTGGGCTAATTAATGTCAAATGGGCCATTAAAAATGGGATTTCTCGGTGGGCTTCTAAATTTTCTTATTTCTGGATATAGCCCTGTACCCAATTGAGAAATTTCGAGCATTTTTAAAAATTAAAAACTCAGCTAAAAAATAGGTAACTCGCTAACTAAAACTTGGCGTGATTATGGGACTGTTTGTTAGCAAAACGTTGAAATTTTCGTAACGAATTTTGTAGTGGTTAAGTTGGCAATTCGTAAGTTAAGTACTCAGTAGCTAAATGCTAAATATAAAATTAAAGAATTTTCTGGCGATTCGTTAGGGAAACGTAAGGCTGCATCCAGGGCCCCTGAAGAATTGAACGTATATATTTGTGGTTGAAGAAAAGGCCAAATTCGGTTTTAAAAATGATTAATTTTAATGTAATTACTCACTTGGTATGTATTTATGTATATTTTTTATTATGACTAGCAGAAAAAAAAAAAAGGTCATTCAATTCCTTAAGCCTCTATGCAGCGCATTTGCCGACTGGGCCTTTTTTCTCAAATCCGCCACTAGACTTTACTGCCTTCATTTGTTTTGTCAAAAAGATTGCTAAAAAGAGAACTAGGGCGCAGGTAAATGCCAAGTAATACACAATCGCTGCTACGTGAGAACACGAACTAATGGTACGTGAACCATTGGCACATTCGCAGCTGTAACCCATAATACCATCTACATGATTAATTCCGCTTTGGTACCTTAGAAATCTAATAATTTCTTATAACTACCGAATGAGAACACCTACCAGTGGGGTGTGAGCCATTAGCATATTAGCGGCTGTATCCTAGAATGTCCTCTACATCATTGACATCACTTTTGTACCTTATAAAGAATCAGTACTGTTCTCGTTGCTCATGCTTAGATCTAATTTCAACTTGTAATACTTTAACATTCACGAATTTATCTTTTAGAACACATACAGGGACACAGCTTGCTTAAGTTGCAATAAACCAATATATGACTGAGTGATAGGTACATACTATGTTTCTGTCGATGCGATTGTCGTGGGCTCATTGAGTGCATGGGATCCTGCCAATGATGCCGTCATTTGTGAACTTCGGATCGCGAGGCGGTATGCGACGGTGATGCGGCGCCTGATGTGCTCCGACACAATTCGATGGTCGAGGGATATCTACGTTACCTTCATCACCGGTCATCGACACTGGGTCACTGGGGACGACTAGTCCCAGGGGTGGTCTCAGGAGGGGGAAGAGGAAATTTTTGGACCTAATTGCCCGCTGGCGCTGGGCATGCGCCGGGCCTCACAGGTGGTTGATGCCGGCGTATCAAATATATCATGTAAATTTTTCATCAAAAGAGTTAAGCCGCGCGGGCGCCCCCACGGGGGGGTGCCAATATCATATGTATTTTATATATTGAAAAAAGATGTTGAAGACGCGTGAGCCTCCACTGGGTGGCGAAATTTTGTATTTCTTTGTTTTAAACAATAACATCACGTACTATTTGTAAAATATTTCTTAAATAAAGGTAGAAGACGTGTGTAACGTTTACTATAAATACGAGAATGCATGACCTTAGTTGTAGATTTTCTTCAACATGAAATCATTGGGATATAGTGAAAGGTAAAGATGAGTGTGGGGGAGGGCTGAATGTTGTGCTACTCATATTGGCGGTGTATTAAAATTAAAAATTTTTTTTTTACATGAAAAACAAAATTATTACCATCTGAAAAGTAGAAAAAAAAATCGATTATATAATAATATAAAAAACATGTTTTAAGGATATTTTAAAAAAGTAGTCATTTTTCCACGTTAAAGTACTTTTTAATGTTGAAAATTTGGAATGGTCAAAACCCCATAAAAAGAGTGAACCAAAATTGCTCAAAATTTTATCTTAAGTACACCCCTATGATACCTACTTATGTACAAATGAACAAAAAATTTCCTTCATTCTAAACAAAATGAAAAATTTGTGAAAAAAGGCGATAAAATGGGTATGATGGGAATGGAAGGGGGTAAAGGTCCAAAACTTTGTGAAAATTATTTCTAGTCTAGGCACACCACCGGAGGGGTTTAGAAGCCAAAAAGCGCTTGGGTCTAAAATCACTCCTTATGCAGGTATATCCGCTGTGGATTAAACTGAAGAACGCCTTTTTTGTCCCACTATTTTGCTTGACACGATGTTACTAGTAATACTATTGTTCGACATATAATTCGAGTTAGGTAACGTGGGTACAACTTGCGAACTAACATTTTTTATCAAGTACCTACTTTTTTTTTACTAAAGTACCTCTTATGGACGGTTTTACCCCTCCTTGTGAGTACTTCGAAATGTAATCTAATATTATCGAATATAAATGAATTGAATAGTGTAGAGCTTTTTCAAATATGATCGAATGTTTTCACACTCCTAGTTTTATGTTATAATATTTTTGAGCTTTGGCCATAAAAATGGTTGTGGACAATTGAACACTACTTCATAGCCTCATTTTATTTTAAATCATAATTTGAGGATCACCCAGGAGATTTTTACTTGAATGGCATCTTTTAGTATGATAATAGTCTTATTATATGCATACAAAAGGAAAAGCTTAGCGCTTTGTGTTATTTATTACTTTAGTGCGTCGACTGTAACTTACATTTTAACTTTTTAAAGTACAGAAAGCTTTCATCGTTAATACGTGCTTAAAGGAGCTAAAAGTAAAACGCGACGTGTTCTTAATTAGTCGAGCAAATCAAACGAGCACGTACGATATAATTTCTTGTCGGTTCGTTTTCAAAATGAGCAATTATAAGCGGAGACACTAGGAAAGAATTTTTTTACTTTTTTCCTTCTTTTTTTCTACTTTGCTCAATATCAAAGCGCCGTCATTAACGAGGTTTCATTTTTCTTGTTGGTTCGTTGAGAGCTATATTCGGTTTGTTTTTTGCAATTTTTCAAGTTAATTTCCAGCACTGTGCTCGAACGTCGGAAATTTTTCACTGATATTTTTTTTTTCATCTTACGTTTTCTTTCATTAAAACTACAGGCAGCGTTAATTGCGCCAAAGCGCATCTTTGCTTTTGAACGTAGGCTTAGATACGTAACGAGTGTAAATTTATATTACAAAATTCAACATCAAAAGCAACGCGCGCTCCGATATTAACGTCAATCATTTTTCAAAACAGGCGCTTCTCATAAAGGTGAGAGGTTGCTGTATGGCTTTGCGGTGTACTACGAAATATTCTACGCAAACGGTGCGGATTAAGTTGGAAGGTATTCGCATCCTACGTTGTCGAATAGGCTCCCAAAGTTTACCGTGTGGTTCTATACCGCAAAGATTTCAGCGTGCCAGGAGGAGTTAACTTGTAACTTCGATTCTTCAATAGATGTGGTTTTTCGGCTCGAATACGCGCGATCTTCGAGGTTATGAAAATTTGATGGCTAGTTTTCTTATTCACCTCGATATAGTAGTCCTTGTGATGTCCCTGTCCCTCGATATTTTTTATTCGTTCCACGTGTATTTATCGAATCAGCACTCGCACGTGCAAGCGAATTTGGCGGTGAATGGAAACACACGAGTATAAACACCTGCTTAACAGCTCGAATAGGATCCAATTAAGTTTTAAAATTCGTATTGGCGAAATTTTTGAAAACCTCCTTTCCTCTGTGAACCGAAGTACTCCGAGTGGTCTTGAGAGACGGCGTTTCAAAGCGTAAAAAATTTAAAAAGTTTACGAGAAAAATTGACGTAAATTATGACAGAGTCCATCAAGGTTAAAAGAAGCGTAGAAAAAGGTTGAAACAGCGTGCCAGATTACCTAAATTGTTCAGGTAGGAGACGAAAATACAAAAGATTGAGAAAACTTTCAGCCAACTTTTTTCGCTTATATATACAATTTGGCGGACCGAAACCGACGGTGTTAAATATTACCAGCCTGGAGAAATTTTCGCTATCCCTCGATTTGGCGAATAAATGCAAAATACGCTCTAATAAATGTAAATTTTAATTCTAAATGCCCATCGGTTACGTCGATTTCCAATTATATTTTAAACCAAAAGAAAAATTTCTGTTCGCCCGAATGTGCGGTAATCTCGATTCAGATGGTATCGGAAATTGGAAGTTGTAGGACGATTTTAGGGACGCTATCGTCATTGACAATATTAGTTACCGTCGTTATTGTTATTATTGTCGGGTTTTATTGCGTTTAACGCAATTCCAACGTTGAATCGACGTCAGCCTAATTAAAGTTTACAGTTTTGAAGGACCCATTTCGAGGCCACGACGTTACAACCGTATAGATACTTTTCCTTATTTCAGACTTCTATACGTTTCGGTCGCCTACACTCCTAACCCGTTTCGTTTTTCATTGCTTCAAATTTCGCGAAACGGTGACGCGAACTCGCCTCTCTTAATGGTGTATCCTTAACGAAGCCTATACGCCTGTTTACGGTCACTCGAATGGATAGTTACTGAAATCGCACAATGTTGCTGTTCAATTGTCACAAAGGTTTCTTTCAAAGTACGCAATTACTTCTAATAACCTTTTTACTTCGTAAATGAATGTGACGATTCGACATGTATTATCCGGAGGTTCGAATAACGATTGACGTTCTAATTTGCATGGAAAAATTTCGTTTTGTTTTGATCAATACGAAAAATGTTCGCACTCTTGTACTCTCCTATAACAAAGTTTTTCCCTGTATTTTATACTCTATTCAGATGGCAAAAATTAATTAGCTGAAAAACTAAAGTGGAAGCTGTATTTTTGTTTGGTATTTTGTCTATAATAGATTCGAATTTTTGAAATTATTTTTACAACATTTTAAACCTCATATATAGTTTTGTTCTTTAAGTCTTAGTAAAGAGTATTTTTGCTGATTAAAGGAGCAGATTTTACGGTTTTATGAAATTTTAAGACTTCCGAATGAATTTATTAAACATTCGAGGCTTGATCAATTATTACATTTCAAAAATCTTTCAATATGAAACATAAATTCTAAATTTCCGATTTAAATATTTTTGCTGACAAAACTCTGAACTGCATTCCAAATGAGAAAACATTGTAGGGACCCCAGAAAACGCCTTTTCAAATGTGACTAGTTGGCAAAAACAAGAACAAAAAAATCAATGCGTTTGCCATACACAAACAGGGCAATTGAATACATTTATGCAAAAAGATCCTATGTAGTCATATAGGTCTTTATTGAAAATTCCTGCCAAATATAAGGGTTCTTCATCACATAACGACTAAATAAGTGAGGAGAATTTGGATGATTATTGTAATTATGTAATGGTAAATTACAAAAAAATTACTCTGGGAGTTCATTTTTTTCTAAATTAAAGATCCAATATATTCTAAAAATAAATTATTGCGAGTTCACTAATTTGAGAGATAACAATAATATCATTAGTAGTGGTGAGACACCTTTACATTCAGTAGGAATTTTCTACAAAACTAACAACTACTGGTTAGTGAAGAGAAATTTCACGTTTTAAGCGGTACCCTTCTCAACGTAGACAGGCTATACATACCTTTGACTATATACCCGTGGACCGCTCAAATTCATTGTTTAGAATAGCACACATTTCTGTCGATATCAAGTTAACGCTCTCAGACCAAAGTGCGTCTGCGCATGCGCGAGTTCAAAGTTATCAATATTATTTCGAGTTTTGAGTATAACAAGTTCAACTAGTATCACTAACTTATCAGCTGCTCTTGTTGGTATGCTCAACTCGCGCATGCGCAGACGCATTTTGGTCTGAGAGTGTTCACTTGATAACGACAGAATTTTTCTTTACAGTTCGAGCGGTCCAGGGGTATATAGTCGAAGAGACATACCATCCTACGAGTATACCCTATTATGACGCACAGAAAGGCTGTATTTTACGCGTATTTTACCCTAAATTACAAAAAATTTATTACCATACCGTAAATTAAAAAAAATTATCAATTATTACCGTATTTTATTAAATTTCACAAAAAACATCAATAAATTTCATTTTGCAGAATGCGTTTCACATGTTTTTAATAGCTTGGTCGCATAAATCTATGTTTAACAACTTCAACTTACTTATTTAGTACTTCTGAGTTTTGATGAGCTCATTTCACTTTTAATTAATCAATGAATAAACGATAAAAAATGAAATACTATGCCTATTTATTATTGAATAAAATTACTTCGTGCAATTTACGTTGAACATATTTATCTTTTATATTTTTTAAATTTAAATAATGATATAAACGTAAGTCAAAATACATTTTAATTATATGATTTATCAATTGTACGCAGTGTTCTCGATTTTTATTACCATAGCACTCTGTAAGCACCAAGCTATCTATGAATTCAGCAGTTTTTTCTGAGATGTAATTGTACTGACGAATTTTATAGAAAAAATGCTCTTCTCTTATTCTTCTAGGAGACTATTGTGAAAAGGAGAGGTAAATGTTGATTATGCGCTTTGCTAACAAAGATATTGTGGACATTGTTAAGAAAACTAATGTTTTCCTAAATTATTGAAACTGCGCCCTCGCGTAGTCTTATTTTATCTGTACAAACGATTAAGTACCCCTGTTTAATTTCGACTCTCCAAAATTCACCCTATTCAAATTCAAACCCAAAGATTTCTACATTTTCTAATTAACAAAACACAAGTCTTGACGCTTCGAAAAAAATTCGTATATTGTTCAAATTGCAAGGCTTTTTCTTCACAGTTACCAACCCGCCAGGTTGGACGTTGATGCAGTATACCAAGTTGTGCGTTATTAGTTGCGCACACTGCTTATTATGATTTCGTTTTTACCAGTTAAGTTACCAATTTCTTTTAGTTCTTATTTTACCCGTTAGATAGAGTTACCACACAGTATTCTTAATTTAATAATTTTACGTTATTTATTTATAAGGAGATGTAGGTTAAATATTTTTCGTAATTTATTTCATTTTTATGTGTTGTATTTATATGAAACCTAACAACCCTTACTCAAAATGATGCTTGAAATAACAAAAGAAGGGAAGATCGCAGGAATTCATCCAGTGTTTTCTGAACACTTCCTTCTTAGGGAATCTAAATGAATAATTATGGTAAAGATAGTATTCAATGATTATTTCAGTCGATCATGACTATATTGAAGATGTATAATGATGGTACAATTGAAATACATTTGTGTAAAAAGATCCTATAATCGTATAGGTCATTTTGGCGCATAGAGGTGCAAAGTGATATGATGTTCCTTGACTACTTCCATACCAAGTATGAAGTTTGTGAAACATTATGACGCACAGACAAGTATATGTACGTATTAACACGTGCGACTACATTCGTGCAGTATACAGAACCGTATTCGCACTTTCGCAGAGTAGTCGTTGATTTTTTTTTCATTGAATAATAATCCATATATATGTGTTAAGCCTTTAAATATGTTTTTAAGATCAAAACTCTGCTAATTTTTAGGATTTGGAGCATTAAATTTTTTTATTTATTGAAAAACAGAACATGAATTTTGTTTCATTGAAAATCAGCGCATAAAGTGCCTGAACATTTACGGTAATAAGTTCAACAAAAATCAAGTTTTCAACTTTGGAATTGTGCCATTTTATAACCAAGGAATGTTTCAATCACCAACAGAAACTTCATGTTCAATTCTCTGCATTTTGTGTACTTTTAAAAACTTTAAACGCGTTCTTCTCAAAACGCAGTTTTTGCGTACGTGATCTTTTTGCATAAATGTATTTAATTATATCTTTTAAATTTTCTTATCTGCTGTTTCTTCCATTTTTCGTAATAAGTTTGGAATTTTTGGGATCTAGCTTCTAAGAATACGCAGCTCTTAGTCTCAAATACATGCGTAAATTTAAAAAGATTTATGTGTAAGGGCCGTGTTTCAACTTTCAATCTTTTATGAATTTTCTCAAAATCTATACACATATGATCCATATTTTTACAAAATTATCGGAATTCTTTTTATATGCGCTTATTCCCAAAAGTGAGTTCTAAAGACATTTTTATAACGTGACCATGATTCAATAATAACTTTTTTACCCTTTCAGCCCCTCTTATGTGAAAGTACATGTATAATAATAACTAACAAGTAATACCTAAGTAACTCTAAACGTGAAAACAAAATAACTTAGTAATAAACAGTGAGGAATCCAAATTCTAAAATTATGGATGATCTTGTCTAATTCGTGATTTATATTGATAAAATTTTGTCCTTCTTCATCAGTAATGGTTATAATAGTATAGTTCACAACTTGGCAAGTAAAAGTGATTCTTGACGAGTGTGAGGTTTGCGAGAGTGATAAGCCACGCGAGTCTAAAATCAATTTTTCTCCAGAGTAGTGAACGAAATTTTTCCTACGTGCGGGAGAAAAGCGCTCGTTTGAGACCCGAGCGATTAGCGAGCGGGAGGTAAAGTAGCGTTTTCCTCCCGTCAGTATGAAAATGCTTTTTTAATCGTAAGTTGCTCATTCCACGTTAAATTTCGTTTCAAAGTCGTTTGTTTGTTGTTTTTTTAGAAGTTGAAACGAGGTTGTCGTGTAATTTTTTTTTTTTTGCTGGCTGATAGGAATTCTCGTCTTATCAATATTATGAATCACGAATCACAGATAAGGTTAATTAATTTTTTTTTTTCGTTGTTATAAGACCTTATAAATACTTAGATCGTAAAAAATTAACCAAATTTGATAGACAACTCTTCAGTTCATTTTACCGCCAAAATTAATATTTTATTGGGAATTTTCTTCTTGTTTTATATAGAAGTTTTGTTTTCTGTTTAAATAATGGTTTTTTTATGGTTTTAAAGTGCCTCGAGAGATTTGGCCACGTGGAAAAATCATTATCTTTCAACTTTCAAACTTCTATTAAAATTCGATTCGAATATGAAAATTTAAAGCGAAAAAAAAAACTTGTAAACAGAATATGTAAAAAGAAAAAAAAAATTTTTAACCACTCTGTAAACACAAAATAAGAACTCACGTCGGCAAACCAGGGATAGACTACGCTCTGGTATACATTATATTAAAAGCTAAACGTTATATCAATACTTAAATGCGAATTCGTTTAAGACAAGATGATGGATGACATTAAGGCTCCCCTGTCTTCGTTCAACGTCTTATTGTTCATCAGATAATGTCATTTTAATTTGTAAACGTTGCGAACTACGAAGTCTTTCCTCGGTAAAGGTATATTAAACCGAGCGTAAATATTAAATTTTTTCGTTCGTAGTAGATGCATCTCGCGATACTCCTTAGTTGGTACGTGCCTTTTGTCCTCATACTGTACTGCACAGGAGAATGTAAATTTATTGAAATTATTTTTCGTTACATCTTCGTGCTGCCGATTGAGCGTTGTTTTGTTTAGTTGTTTGAAATGTTATCCGAACAACTATTCTAATGCGATTTAATTAAAGACGCGGATATTGGCGACTCGTACACCGGTATAAGGTTTATTTATCGCTTCATTTTATTTACTTATTTTGAAACGAGCTAATTTCACGAATACAAGAAAAAAAAGAACGAGAGAAAAATACGCAGATTCGATCTGCGATCTTTTATTAGTTCTTTGACTGCGTGTTTGTTCTCATTGCTGGCGTGCGTTTAGCAGCGTATTTAGTATTTACTCGCGATTCAAACTGATCGAAGATTTTATTTTATCATTTTTATTAACGTTGGTTGTTCGGACGCCTACACCTGGAATTAATATTCTTTAAGATTCTTTATAGTCGCGTAAAAAATACTTGTTTATTGAAGCAATACCGAGTAAAAATCGTCGAGCGTGATGTAATCCAATGAAAACGAGTTTGAAAATTTTTTACGAGATGTTAACTACGATTTGAAGAATAAAGGTGACGTTTGATTTTCAAAACGAGTCGTGGTAAAAATTTAAAAATATCGACGTTATTCCCCCTCCCTCTACGATTTGTTTGTAATCATTGATGACTTCGTATTATTATTTGAAACACGTCGTTATTAGCGACATTATGCGCTTTTATTAGCGAATTCTTGGATGTGTTAATTTTTGCAGTACGTGCGCTAATGTAGGCGCTGCCGCGACATTTGATGAGTTTCGACGCTGACGATGAAGGTTGACGCGTCACTGGCGTGTGCTCGTATTAAATTACATTCAATAAGATTCGCGGCTCGTATATTCGTTGTTTTAATGTAACGACGTTCGATAAATAAGACGAAAAAAAAATTCAAATATCCGAATTAGCATTTTAAAAATAAAACTCGCGTATAATCCTGTTCACGGTGTATCTTTCATCTACTCCCATTACTATTCGTTATAGTCACCTCATAAGTTTTTTTTCCTCCGCTATACCTCCTTCTCGCTTTGTGCTGCGAATAGCCTGAAATAAATCACCCGTCTTGTGTTCGGTAAGCGAGAAAACCGCGTCTATTGATCGTAAAACGAATTACCGAAGATGGTAGAATTTCGCGAATACGAATTTCCTCCCCTGTCGCCGGCTCCACCATCAGCGTATCGTCTCCCAAAATAGCATATTTTCCGTCGAAATTATTATTTCGAAAAACTACCTACCTACTCGAAACGCGTACGGAATTTTCACAAAGTACCCTCCTCTCGGCTTCGTCGTAGCGCAAAAGAAAGCCGCAAACGAAAGTTAGTTATCGATGAAAGAAATATAAGAATGGACAAGGAAAGGCCCGGATGCGCCTTTATGCCTTAAGGTTACTTAGACAAAAGCTTTTCAATAACTCGTTGTCGAATTCAAAAGAAGGGTTAAATAAGAAAGCCTTTAGGGTGTTATTTCTTTGCTCGAGCGCCTTCGTCGGAACGCGCAGCGTCGTACAAAAAAACGTGATGGTTTAGACGTTATACGCGGCGCGCTGCCGCGCTATATTAACTCTCCGGAGCGGCGGCCGTAGAATAAGGAGAAAAAGGAAAGTACCCTATTTATTTTTCAAAAAACCAAATTACTCGCCTTTTTCGTCCCGTAGCAAAAAATAAAAGGAATGTATGCCAACAAGGAAACGCCGAACGTAATTATGTTTTTCATTATGTTTCCTCGTGCGCTTCCATCCCTCCGCCCGCCCACCTAGATTCCATTTTTATTGCTCTTATATAACAATCCGAATTTCTGCGAATCAAAAATACCATCGCGTTAGCGTTATTTACGCGTATATGAGAGATTCGCGAGCCGAATAATAAGAAAATGGAGAAAAAAATGTAAGCAGACATGCGGCATTACTGGAGCTGGATTTTTAATAGGAACGTATTGTTATTTTTTTAAAGGTACAGCCCATACCTAGAAGCGAGGCTGTAAACTTCTACTCATTCTCTACAAACATCGCAAGAGGTTGAATTTGGATAGGAAGGGTAGAAGTAGAGTAAACAGTACACAATATGTGCAAAAAACTTCCTTAAATTTTGAATATGCTAATCATTTGAAACGACTGAACCATTGAAACTGATATTTAGAATTTTTTTCAATTTTCTTCTTATCTTTGATTGTTTAGTTTCTTGTAAATCAGGAGTGATGCTGTGTGAAGTGTTAATGTAGCTGATTTCGAAGTAGAAAGCACTTCAGCATCTGTTGCTTCAACAGACAAAAGAACTTCACTATTTTAAGCTGAGTTCTCAACTTAAAAACGATAGCTATTGCAGCCTACCTGATTTAAGAATGGCAGTCAGAGGAGGGTGAGGTCTTCAAATCATTGCGTTTCAGACCATTTGTAATCATCTAGCAAGTGCCCAACTTTTTGATATACATTTCTTTTTCCACGCGTAGCGCTGGCGGGTATTCATGAAATTCACTTAAAACTTGGTGAGAGACTCTTTTTATTAATGTGACAAAAATACTTTTTTGTTTTTTCGATACACATCAAAATGGCGGATTACTCAAATTTTATGGTGAGGTGGAGAAGGGGCAAATAGCTCAAAATTTTTGTTTTTGATCCCATATGAAAAAGTGAGTCACGGACACCAACACTTCTAAATTTTAATTTCCTAAATGTATTTGAAGGAGGTTTAGAGTAAGAAATAGTTCTTTGAGGAAGTTTTGAGTCATGAAATTTCTTCTATCTTCCATATCTATTCACCTAATCAAGCTAAAAATGTCAAACTTTTTATTTGGAGTTAATTGATGACCAGAATATGACCTTTTGAATTTAGGTCAAAATGGATACAAAATAAGGGATTATCAAAATTTAAGTAGAGCTTGAGAAATCTCAAATTAGTAAAAATGTAATTAATATGAACTCATATGATTGTTGGAGATATTAAGTATAAAACCTGATGTTGGAGTGGAGGAGGAGGCATTATCTACCTTAATATGTGGTGCTTTGCACGAGATGTCTAACATTTTTTATTGGACTGTCATATGATGAAATGAGTCCAAGTGACTAACCTATTTCAATTTTAGCTTTCCATGTGCATTTGGTTGGGAGTTGGAGCAGAAACGGCTTTTTGAGAAAGTTTTGAGTTAAGAAATTTACTCGATGTCAACATATTATACAGTTGAGCAAAGTCAAAACATGATGCATTAAGTAATTGCACAATTTCATTCAACTACATATGGAGAAACAAAACAAATCAAATGATTACTTACCAACTCGCTGTTTAAAGTTTAAACGGCCTATTTAGGCCACCATTTTATTAAGTCTTTCAACTTCATAGTTTTTATTACTTCTTCATCGATGTTTTGCATTTTTATTTCTATAAAACTTCTGAGAAGTATGATAAATGCAACATATTGAAGAATAAACTTGGTTGAGTTTTAGGTTAATTTTAATTTTTACCACGAGAGATTGAAACTTTGAAAGTGCTAAGTCATAATTTGTAATACTTTTCAATTTCTTGATGAGACCTATTTCATTATCATTAAACAAACATTATAAATTAAAACCTCATAGACTGGCAATCAACATGAATAATTACCAGTTTCACCAGGTGGAGCGTTTCACTTTAGTAGTTATAAAGTTATCCACTAGGAGTGATATGAAGGATTCAAATTCAATTTTTTATTTTTTTAAATAATTTTTTGCAACAACCAAAATTGTATAAAATTCATTATTAATATTAGGATTCACACATTTGTATAAATTTTGATCACTAAACGTTAAATTGTTTATACTAATGAAAAGATCTGTAGTTCGAATTCAATTCGATCATTAGAAGTAATTGATTTATTGTAGTAATCGTGCCATTTATTATTTTTCTGAAATTTGTATGGATCATAAACACATGCAATTTTAATATCAGATCATTCTGTTTCCATGAATAATTTTACCTAAGTTTTCGTTGTAGGTGAATGAGTTTCATAAGATTGTAATAATGAAATAGTTTTATTATATACGTTACCGGTCATACCCGAATTTCGGAAGAACGCAAATTTCAATTAGGTAGGCTGTAATAGCTATAGTTTTCATCGAAAACTCATCTAATAAAACGGACCGTAGAAGAAATAAGTTAAATTGAGGTAATATTCGCGAATAAACGCGAATTTTTTTCTTATATTTATGATTTGAGAAGAATGAAAAACTCGGTCGAGGGAAAAAACAAGCGGAAAATTCGAATAGTCGGAATTTCTGCGCGTCTCGACCCTTCCGTCCTCTTCGTTCGGGGTCGGTAGTATCGCAGATATTTACATAAATATGAGTTTCATTAAGAAATACTCCGCTGCGTATGATTTAATTACGAATATCTAAAAGAAGGGTACCGAGCGAAGCCAGCGAAATGAGGAAAAAGAAGACGGTCGCAGAAATACGAAAGGCGAACGTAATTTCGCGTAATTTAAGGCTATCTCGATCGAGCACGTACACGTAAATCACGTAAAACGCGGATATAACGTCGACGAGCGGTAATAAAATTTGATTCTTTTGTTCGTTACCGTCTTTGCTACTGAACAGGAAATTCAGGCGTCGCGCGAAATTACGTAAGACTGTTCGTCGATTCGCGAATGCGAATTTTGGGATAAATTTTCCCATTTATTAGGCACGAAAGCGCGGTAATTGGCCGAAAACTCGGAAAATCAGATGGCCCTAGCTTGGTGTCTTTGTGGCTGAGATTTTGTTTCGAATACATAATTTTAGTGGTGAAAAAACTCGACGTCGATGAATAATTAATCATTCTCCGGACGCAGATTCTTCGCAGATCTCAACGACTGCGTATTTCGTATGCGAGATTTGTCAAGTTAAGGTTACTTATTTATAACACCGGTAGGGTGTAGCTATTACGCTATAAAGTTGCGTAAGCTCGGTATACCTGGGCGAAATTAACGCAGAACGTGCGGTAGCATTTCGAAAAACTTTGCCAACTAAAATGACAAGTATACGGGTTAACTAAGTTTTGTCATTTGCCCCAGTCCCAAAATACACGCGTCAAGTCTCGACACAACGTCGCCTTCGTCGTGACCATATTCATCGAAATCGCGCAAAATTATTACACCTTTTTGTTGGCAAACTTTGTTTATTGAATAATTAGTATCTTCACGCTTCCCTTGAGATGACTTTTAAAGTAAACTTTTCCTATTCAAGTTTTAATTAAAACAAATATCGTATGGAAACGAAGTGTCTGTCTTATTTTTATTGTACCCGAAGACTTCCTTAGTTTCTATTTGGTTCGTTTAAAATGACGTTAATAAAATTGCATAAACATGTGCTCGAAGGAGACCGATACCGATTCCTTTCGTATTTCAAATATGCAAATTTATTAACGCTATTTCATCTCGCTATTCTTCGGTTGTAATGCTGGTTTGATTTACAGTGCGGTAGGGATGGCGATAGATGGTGAAATGGTAAACAAAAGAGAAATATGGTTGTAAACGAGAACGATATTACGGAATCGTTTATATTTTATCATCACTTACAGGTACACGTATACCGGAACATCAACGTAAACGCATTTTGTGGGGGACGTGATCGGTAAAAAGTGTGGGTTTGACAATCGCCGTTAAAAATGAACTGGATTAATTTAGATTAGGTAGTCGATAATGGTAGTCTTGGCCGTCATTCTTAATGGTATTGTAGATGGTGGGACAACCAACGTCGTTATCGTTGCTACCTTTTTTATCGTTTAATGTAATTTTTGGTTATCGTAATTGCTGGCTGCTGATGTTGTGTATGCAATTGACAGATATACCGGAGTTTGTGCGTTTGATTTCTTTTCTTCGTTTTTTTTTCTCTTTCATGAACTGTGTAGAGTGTACAGTGTACACGATGACCCTATGAGCGTAGGAAGTTCTTATGTTCGGTAATGGATGCGTATTTTTGGTGGTTCGTTCAATTGTCAAATGAACAACTGCCGGTATCGTGGTCGTAGATAGTATAGGAACTGTATTTTGGTTCCTTTGTGTACAGAGGTGAGAGGTATTTCCAGAAATGATTATCAAATGGTCTCAGTTCAATCCTTAAATTCGACTCCCTAAAAATCATATCTTAGCGACAAAATATTTTTTTTTTAATCTCGAAAACTCCAGTTTTGAGAAATAATTTTCTTGCGCTCGTTTCAGTCAAAAAATTTGAATTTATCGGTAAACAAATCAAGATAATTTAGCAGTTTCTCAATAGATTTTTTTTAAATTTCATTTCATGTTTTTAAATTTGAAAATTAAAAGCGCTACCCATTGAAAAAATAGATATTTTTAAAACATGAAGATGAAAAAAATTTGATTTTGAATAGTTTGGAATTTTATTTATTAACAAAGGAAGGGGTGGAGGTGTGACATTCCTATTTCGACCTAATAAATATCGTTTAAAATTCATGCGCAGAGTACTTCATACCTAAAATTTCAGCAACTTCAAATGATTTGGAGAAAAACTATGAATATTATCAAATTTTCACATTCCTCATCTTTGTTATATTTTTTTATAAGCGATTCAGTTGATTTAGAATACAATGCAACCACTATTACTTGACGCTGTGTCAAACAAAAAGATGTGAAAGTAACAAATCTGTGTATCATCCAGGATTCGCATCTACTAAATACGGGTCTGGCAAACCTAAGACACCCCAGCTAGCTCTAGCTTAATTTCTTATTTCTCCATACTAGAACTATTTCCTTTTCAATTCTGCAGCGACTCTGGACTGCAGTATGTGTCAGAACTACTGTGGTTACAGGAGCGACCTTTGCAGCCTTGGAAAATCCCAGCTCCATTTAACCAATTAATAAAAAGTACAGTTAGGGCGGGTGAGGGCTCAAACACAGGGTCTTTCCTAGCATTGACGGGCTTGATTAACTGCTTAAACTCAAAAGGATATAATCTTTATGATGATGGTTGAGTTGAGGTCCAATAAGCTGGCGCTCCAATTAGGAGACCTTTACTGACACTGCTCAGCTTATATGTATAACTGCATAGAAGTATCAAATGGGATCCATATGGGGATCCTGATACCCAGGTAGTGATGAGAAATGGGGCACGATAAAAGAACAATTTGATACAGTTATTGAAGATGAGTAGCTAAAGGATGAGGAGAATGCAAGTAAATTTATTATATTAACAAAATTGTAATTAAATTTCTCGAGACATTTTCGCAATATTCGAGAAAAATTATTTGTGATCAAAAACACCAATAAAAGAAATTTCGAAGTAGATTTTCCAGTAGTCAAATTACCTGCTTTAAATATACTAAAATTTAACGATGAAATCGAAGAATAGTATTCGTTCAAAGACATGTTTTTAAATCTCGTTAACGATGGTCGTATTTGCGAAAGTGATGCTGCTCGTAAGCATTACTTGTTTTAAGCTTTAACTGGCGATGCTAGAAGTATCGTTGAAAATTTGCGTGATTCAAACTTTGAAACATGCTGGATTGCTGGCATTTGTTGGTTTAGACATACGATGATCCATTCCTCCGGGCAAAGATACATTATTATGCCATATCCAGTAACAATAAAACTGGTTATCGTTGAGACAACGCCTCATTATGTGGAGACAGCATAGGGAAGGACTAAGAGCAGCATTTCGCAAATTAAATCTTGATGGCTTTGAGCAGTCGATTATTGCTAGTTTTTGGAGGCTGTGGATACCAAGCCTACTTTACGACTAGCTTAAGAGAGGCGAGTCAATGATATGAAAAAATAAAAAATAGAATCTTTCATAACACTTCCAGCGGATAATTTTGTAACTAGTGAAGTGAAGCACTTCATGCGGTGGAATTAATAACTATTAGTGTTGAATGTCTGTATGTTTGTAGTCTGTGATTTTGTTTGCAAGTTGATAAAATTCTCATCAAGACATTGAGAATAGAGAATAACATAATAATATTTGATTTCAAGGTATTATATGCTTTTTAAAAATATGTCTGATGTAATTGATGAATTAATTGAAGGAAACAAGGAGATAGTCGAAGAATTAGGGAAAACAAAAGATGAATTGATTGCTGAACGTGTGAAATATGTGAAGAATTAGGTATTAAATTCTTTCATTAAGATTATATTTGAAACAATTACATCGTAAATTTGAAGAAGGTTCTAGATTACCTTCAAAGAATCATATGATAAATGATCTTGAAGTAAAACACGAACGAGTTGCCTTCACTAAAGTATTAGTTCATTATATAGAATAGTTGTGATACTCGAAATTTTTAACATATAGACTTGCAAATTCCATATAAAAAATGGTGTTGAAGAAATTTGATAAGTTGGTAGATGTCGTGGAGCTTAGGTATATTTAGACCTAAATAGTGTATGGATTCCTGAAACTTGTCAAAAAATATTAAGACCTAATAACAGGTCAATTTTAGCCAGTACACTGAAGTATAGATCAGCGAGATCTAATTTAGATGATAAGTTCCATGAATAGACACTAAAAAATTGGTTTGGAATCATCGAATTTAAAATATTATCAACAAGTACTCACTCGTATAATGAATTGAAATCTCTACCTCCATCAACCAACTAAGATATTAGTTTCTGAAGTTTCAATTCATAAACGTTTTATTAAATTATTTGTAATGAAATTTAATTGACTCCCATTATCTAAAAAGGCACGAGCTTCAATCGAGGTATTGGCGTGATAGGCACGAGCTTCACTCGAGGTATTGGCGTGGTAAGCACTAAGAACCACTGTTGCCAGCAATGGTTCATAATCAGAGTTAGGGTCGAGATCACGTGTTACATTATTATTAAGTAAGCATAATGAATTTTACGTATTATTACTTTCTCCCCCAGAAATTTTTATGTAATTGTTAAGATGTTTTTTTTTTTTTAATGGACAAGAAGTTCATAATATAGATTTATAAACTAAATTAGACTCCCCATTATCATGCAGCAAGGTATTATGAGGTTTACAACATTTCTTATAAATAATATTCTTCAATGAACAACCAGCTGTGTGCTTTTTGGCTCCATTGTAGTTTGGTTTGAAGCGCACAGTGCACTACTTATGATTTCCCATGAATTCTGCTCGCTCAGCTACTGGTATACTTCGAAAACAACTACAGTAGTTGAGATAATGTACTTGCTTATATTTCTCACACGTCACTATTTATTTCGTCACTATTACTGCATGCCTATGTCGTTGAGTTTCGCTACTTCGCAGTGGAAAGGCTCAGTCTTGAGATTGGGACTCAGTCAACAAATTTTAAAAAACTCATTGAGTGAAGCTCCTGACTTCAAAATAATTTTTGGTGACAATCAAAATTGTATAAAATTCATTATTAGGATTCCACATTTATGTAATTTCAATCACTTAATGTTGAATTATATATACCAATGAAAGGATCTGTAATTCGAATTCGATATCATCGCGGGGAGCATTTGCACTGAAAAAACAACCTAAGGTACATCCGTATTTTTCGATTATTGGTTGAATCAAATCAAGCAAGCTATTCGCAAAAACACTAATTGCTTTTATTGATATTAAATGTTTTTGTGAGTAGTGCGCTTGATTTGATTCAACCAGTGGATCTTTTATGTTGAGTTACCAAGATAATATATTTTTCATTCAGCTTTATATCGTCATGTCTTTATAGTAAGTAAATATTTAGGATTTAAAAATACGCGTGTTTTCGAAAAAACATTCACAAAGTTCAAAGTTCAGAATTTTTTATGGATTTCATTTAATGACCTTGTAGGTTATGAAGTTTCAGAGTCGAAAAAGTTTTCAAAAAAAATAATAAATAAAATAGCTTTAGAATTTGAACTCTCCCAAAGTTGACTGAAAATTGTTGAGTTTAGTCAAAATTCAATTATAAAAACTTTGGAGTATTGCAATTTCTGAAGTGAGAGTACAGATTACCAAAATATGTAATTTATAAATAATTGTTAATAGAATGAGAATGGTGTAATTGGAAATTTTTCTTACTCCGTCTTGAATGTAGAATTCTTCGAAAATATAGCTTGGTTTCAAAATATTCCTAATTTAATCGTGAAATACCGAATTTCTGCTATTTCGTAGCTAAATTCCAATAAATAATAGATCGTTTCACCTCGAGGCTACACAAATAATCCCGTCGTACGCTTCTATTATAGGTGAAGACGACGATAAGGCGTATTTTAAATTCGTCTCGCCGTAACGTAGGCTGTAATTTCTTAATTGGATGGAACGGGTGCGGCATTGTTTAGTAAAACGGAATTCATGCTTAGCTTCTGTTTAGATACCACACATCTGCCGGGGATTTTTCACGTCTGTACGATTCGATTTAATTAGAAATTAAACGCGATATTTAAGACAGCCGAGGGTACAGGGTTGAAAATTTATACTGCTCGGTTTTAATTAAACGTTCGTGTATATCGTTACAAGATTCGATAATCCCGAATTCCCGAAATCTCGCGGTCTACACGCGTAACCTTTTGGAAACACGAAGTCAAAGAGAGGCGCGATGTCAATGCCTAGATAAGCCTTTCGTTTTTAAAACCCGCATACAAAGATGTTTGTTTCCTTTATCCGCGGAGCGCGTAATTCGAGTACGTAAACCGATTCTGTGATATAATTTAAAGAAACGGATCAACCGAGGTATCCGGCGTGCGGTGTGAGGCGTTGAAAAAATGCAACGGAAAACGGATTAATAAGAGTCGACTTGTGGAAGACGAGCTGTCGAAATCGGACCGTGTACTATTTTAGAAACCAGTTCACGCGGCGTGGTTTCATACT